>JABJVR010000052.1:8102629-8123333 GCA_025773905.1 Chitala chitala | reverse complement strand
CACCAAGCACAGGGAGAACATGCAAACTCCACACACACAGACCCAAGGCGGGAAGTGAACCCCAGGCCTGGAGGTGCGCAGCTAGGTGCTAACCACCACGCCACCGTGCCGCCGCATTTGTTTTAACAATGCTTTAGTGATGTAGCGACTAGATACAAGCCTGGGGCCAATCATATACCGGGGCCAAGAAAGAGGAACATTGTGCTGCAAATATACAACGCAGACCTGCTTCAGACTGATGTAGCGAGAGGTTTTTATATAAAATTGAATAAGTGCTGCCATCTAGTGAATTATAATGAGCAGTGTTCAGTGGAGCCCGAAAAATTAATTATCCGGAGTTGTACCGTTACGTACCATACAGACCTACTGGTTTTCTAAACAAATATATATACGGGAGGTTTTATACACGTCAAGGTGCCAAACTGGTTCTTAGAAATTAATATTATCATACAACTGTGCTATTTCATTTTGTCGATTGTATGTGAAAACAATCCTGATTCAAGAAAATGGATTTGAAATTGTATATTCACCAACAGCGAATAATTTGTTGGTATTCCTTGCGATTCAACACTTCGACTCCTATTTGTTAACAATGTCAAAATTACCTCACCAAATTTATAATGATTTATGTGTTTAAAATAATGGTGTTCTGCCCACACATGCAGTAGCATGTATTGGTGGTCCGCGGTACATTCACAACTGCATGTAGGATGCAATGTCATCATCATCATGACATCACTTCCTGTGTCCTCATCATACTCTCCCCTGGATTTGTCCACTGCTGAGAGGCCACGGACAAGCTGGCCTGTATGAGCTTGTCCCTCCCCCATTTCATTGCCCGTGTGAGGGCGTCCCCTCCCACTCATCCTGCAGCCACCCTCCTCGCCTCCCCCTTGTGTTCAGCTCTGCGAGCAAGCAGTTCCACCAAGCGACATCGCCACTTGGTAATGCATCTGAAGCAGGCTAAGGTTCCAGCGTCAACCCAGGCCTCGGATTGTAGATGCACGGAGCATGTTTACAGCATCCAAACCACACTGGGACTGAACAGGGACTGAACAGCCGAACTGAGCCAAACAGAGCCGGACTGATCTGAGCCCTGCAGCCAGGGAAAGGTGGGTGCCTGTAATTCTGTCATTTCACCGTAGAGGGGGAACACCACAGACTACCAAGGAAGATGAGGTTTGGCTGCAGTCTGTTTGTCAACTAAAACTGAGTTTGTGGCAAAGATTCATCTAGAAGTACAAGGAACACCTACAATGACAGATGGGTTAGATAATGACTTGTTTGTCTGACATGGATTTCCAAGCAGAGTGGTTATTCAGACCAGTAAAGGCGTAGCAGGAAATCAAAGTCAAATGACACCCAGGGAGACAGACTGGTCAGCACAAAACAGCGCTACACAGTGTCACAACATCCACTAGACTGCCAGTGAAGAATTTTTTTAACACAATGCAGAATTCAGATTATTATGTGCAGAAGAAAATTGGAATTTAAAAATAAAAATATTTACTTTATGGAGTGAAATTGCTTTACATCCATAGAACTATACAGCTGTGCTGTTTTTCTGTGTGGTTAGTAGCCTTTGGAGACATTAATGACATACCTCTCTGGCCATGGGCTAAACAGAGCAGACAGACATGTAAATAATCGTACTGAGACACGTTTATGTCACAGTTCAACTTGTGATAAAACCCGAATACAAAATACCAGCAGTTGGCAACACTGTGGCACAGATATCTGATTTTGCTTGCATGAATCTGTACTTTTAGCAGTGTTTTACAGAAGGTGCAGCCCTTGTTTGTTGTGAGGTGGGGAGAGAGGGAGGGAGGGGGAGGGAGAGAAAGAAAGAGAGAGAGAGAGAGAGAGGTCTTATCTTTCAGCCTTCCCACTCCTCAGTACTTCACGTGACTGCTAATCCATATGATTGCTGACACTGATCTTTGCAGGACCGCAGCCCTTGTCTCGTGACCAGGCAGACCCAGGTGGTGACAATGTACTCCCCTCAGAGTCTTCACCGCTGGGGCATCAGTCACACAAAGAGCATGGAACAACTGGCATACAACCAGGGTAAATCCCCACCACACTCTACCACCCCAACAAACAAAGTACATGCAGGGGAGTATTGTCAGAACGTATACCATGGCCGGCAGTGTGCCATGCTGTTATAGGCCACACACTTGTGATCAGGATTTACCTGGCAAGGCAGGTGGCCCACTATGCTAATAGTGTATTGTGCCTTTGAAAATACTATTACAAATTTCTATACAATCAATTTATGTTATCCTACTTGCACAACACATTTTACTCTCAATGAAAAAGGACAATATATTCCAACATTGATATTGCAGGACAGCTATAATGTAAACTGTACTGTAAAAATAGTATCAAATCCTAAGCACAAAGTAAGGTAGTTATAAACCATACATGTAGTAAGGCAGGTGGCATCCGGTTCACTGCCTTGTGCCATAGGCTGCCTGGGATAGGCTCCAGGGCACCTGTGACCCTGTACACTGTAAATCCACAAAAAAAATAAAACTAAATACACTAACTCTGCATCTAGAGTTTTTATATAATGAATCAGCATTACACATTACACTTTTAGTCACTAGACGACTGTCCAAAACGACCTGCAAATGAATAAGCGTGCACATGCATATTAAAAACAAGGTCAGGCAATATACTGTATGTGAGAATCCCGCTACAGTAAGTGCTGTTGTTAGACTGACTAAAATGTATCATTAGACTAACTAAAATATATCTATTAATGTAAGTGATAATTTTAAATTTCTCTCAATTAAAAAACTAAATTAAAGAACAATTCACCCATCTTCCAAACTACTTGGCCTATGCAGAGTCATAGGGTGGGTCTGTTGTTAATCTCACATCCAAAGTTTTTGTACTGTAGGACAAAAACACAAGAACATGCAAGCTCCATACAACATAAACACGCACACAAAGCAGGATTTGAGCCCCCAGTTGTAGAGGTTCAAAGCAGCAGCCACTGAGCGACCATTACCCCCTTGTTTTGCTTTCACTTTTTGTTTACAAAACCCAAAATTTAAATTTTAATGAGTAAAACAATACATCTTCACCAACATTTTTGTGTATATGTACTTAAAGGTTTAGGTAATACTACACTACAAATATAAGACACAAAATCAGGCTTTATGAATATTTATTTTGCTTTAAGATTTGAGCGTTATAGCATAATTGGCAGTCACTGGCAAGCGAAGAATAAAAAAGTATTTCTGTCTACATTGCCAAATATACGGCATATTCTCTCTGCGTTGGAAAAAAAAAACCTTCTGCGTTCCTCTTGGTAACACTAAAATAATCACCAACACACTAACAATTTCAGTCAGTCAGTCAGTCATTTTCTTAACCGCTTATTCCTGGTGAGGGTCGCGGGGAAGCCTGAAGCCCATCCCAGAGCACATAGGGCGCAGGGCAGGGGACACCCAGGGCGGGGCGCCAACCCACCACAGCCAATAATTTCATTCAGCTAAAAATCGATTTAAATGACAGACGTTGTGAGAAAAGCACACTTAACTCAAAACAGTTATGTAATACAGGGGGTTTGTTCACAATTATGTACACTGTACTTAAAATTTTGGGTTAAAATATAACATGGGTGTACAGGTTGGGTAATGGATGGATGGATTTGTACCAAGACACGCATATGACACGAGTTCATTTTACAGTCAATATCTGATTTTTCCAAAATTTTTAAAAAATTATTCGGGCTCAAACAGAATTTAAAATAATATTAATGAAATTCAATTTAAAGTTAAAACGATTCGTCCTTCGTTTATAGTAATAATGGAATTTATTATGATGAATTTCTGTTGAAACCGCACAACTGTGTTTTTGTTTTTTTACCGTAAGCTTTTTTTAAATTTCAAACGAATCCCAAAACATGATTTCTCCGGCTCTATCGCGCGTTCTGCACCGCTGCGGCAGAAGTAAATCGTTCACGTAACCATCGATGGAGGGCGGTACCGAGCCGTGTTTCTGAAATACGGCATTACGTAGTGTTTTGTGTCGTGTGAGCGTTTTAGACACCACCCCTTAAGAGCAGGGACGTTGTGGATAGCGCTCTGTAAACAAATCTGTCTTGGGTTGCACAGGGTTTCGCCGAGTCCGCCGAGTTATAGAAACGTAAAAGGAGCTGGCGTCGGGGGGAATGTAGCAAGGAGAGACTGTACGGGAAAGATTTGAGGCGCACACGGGGTCAGCGTTGGGACAGGCGTCGTTTATCAATGGTGTCTCTGGTATTTCCACTGTGTTCGCTGCAAGGAGATACATTGGCTGCAGCCTTATGATATTTGCTCGCATGATGGCGACACTGGCAGAACATGATCTCACCTTAGCCGAAGCTGAAAGCAACAAGGAAAAAGACCAGGTCTTCGGAATCCTTAGGCTGCAGGAAGAAAAATCTACGGAAAAAGGTGCTGCGACCATGAAAGCGGCCGATGGGAGATGGCAAGCGCCCATATTCGCCTTAGCTAGGAAGGCGTCCGAGACCTTTTCGGGAAGCATTCACGTTCTTCCCAAGGTAGCAGAGCAGAAAACATCTGCTTTATCGGATGAATGGGGTGCAAAGGGTAAGATGGACCGAAGTAATATCCACACAGTTCCTGCATACCTGTAATCTGCTTTAACCATTTCTGATTTTATGTTTTTATCGTTACATTGATGTGAAAATACCGGTTAACAGCTATAAGGAGCTTCCTGTATCATTATCAAAAATCGTGCTATGAAAATTGTATAACGCGTATGACACGCATAAAAAAAAATTGCATGAAGCACATGAGGGTAGAGTTATTTATATATAATATTCCTCTTTCTGAGTCGCGCAGAGAACGCCTGCAATCACTGCTTTCTTCTGAAAGTATCTGCACGACGCGTATATTCGCAGTATTTCAGAAATGACAGAACACTGCATTTCTACAACACGCCCCATAAAGTACAGGCAGATGCGCGTCCCACGTGGCTCACGTTTTTCCAACCAGTTGGATGCTGAGAACCACACCCAGAACCGTGGTAACGCGGTTCACATGTACCGGCTGCCTGCAGCTTCTGTCCTCGTTACCGTGGTCCTGGCAGAAATGCAGCCAATGGAGATCGTATATAATGTTAGGGTTTTAGGTAATTTCCAACATCAGCCGACATTTTATATCTCATTTTAATATTAACGAGTCTGTTATCCCCAAACTCAGCGACCGAACGTAATTAAGCTACATTATAGATTTAAATAATAGAATTCAATATAAAACGCTTTTACAACACTTGTCAAAGACGTTCTAAGTCAATTCATTTTGCCAGAGATTCCGTGTAACTGTTTCCCAGTGTCCTGTTTGTAACCATTCGCTTGGCAGTTTCTAGCCCTTATGTAATCATTTGCTAGATGGACAACATTACAAGCGTTTTTTTTTTTCTTTCCTGGCTTTTTAGTGAACGATTTGTGTGAGTCAGTCCATGATTAATGTTCAAGATGTGGGAGATGTTAAGTTGGCAATAATTGAATTCATATATTTTCAAAGCAAAACTGTTTATGAGTATGGAGTATTCCCAGGTGTCTTCCACATTTTTATAACCACTGTTCGCATTTCTGTTCATCCATGTTTTAGGGTTCAAAGCCTAAGTTACATGTTATAGAAATTGTCACATATTGCTTACTACACACTTGTATTTTTCTCAGAAATCTGACTTGTATAATTAAAGTTAAAACGTTTCAAAATAATGTCCCTTCTGTTGTAGTATAATTAGCCTGGTGAATGTTTGTTTGCTTTTATATGTTAGTATTACAATTATGGCATTCAGGGTATGTAACCTGATTTATCACAAATTTGTGAACCTATAGCTAAGGTGTGCAGTAATACTTCTGACAAAAGGTTCAAACTTTTTCTTTTACAACCAGTTGTGGATGTGTAAGATGTTCTCTGTTGCATCGAACAACTGGCCGTGTTTTAGTCACGGAAAAAGCATGAAATGAAATGCACAGAAATATAATATATAAAATTTAAAAGTTATAAAATTTAAATCAGTTCTAATGGAAGCAGCATTGTGATTAGTAAAAGCTGTGTGTGTGTACGAGTCCTTGTTTTGTGCAAGACAGACAGTTGTGTTCTTTATCTGGAAAACCGTCAAGCAAATGAATTGTGTTGCCAAGCGGTTCTCATTTTGAATATATGTTTTTTATCAATTATTTTGCAGGAAGATTAAATCAGACTGTGGTTGTCTGTCATGCTTTGTCGAGAATATGGTGGTAGTCTATAGGTCACTCTTTGTCATCTTTGTTTGAAGACAAAGGTCAAAGATAGTTGTCAATGCACATATCACTGTAGAGGAACAGTCTGTTTTTGTGTGCATCTTTAATTTTCAAATCAGTCAGAGTAAGGATGAACAATTTCTTCATGTTAAATGCATTACAACAAAAGCCTGCCCTCTTTCCTAACAAGGACTAGTGCGCCACACAACCAACTATTTCCATGTGAAAAGTTTCCATATGTAATGCAAATCTGATAGGTTCACACAGGAAATGTCACTACTGATGGAACACTACAGAGGACACCCAAAGTTTACTGGATGACAAACACCTGCTTAAAACATGCCTTTGAGTCTGACCAGTTTCTCAGTTAGAAGCTAATTAGTGTCTGACAGCACAATAGCATTCTGAAATAGCTCAGCTAACTGCTAGGGACTTGCACTTTAGTTCCCATGGTTACCAATCTGTGAAGAACAGCACAGCTAATGTTTAAAGGCGCTGTGCTTGTCCACCCAGCTCTGAGGGACCCAATGACCATGGAGCGCGCCAACCTGCTCAACATGGCCAAGCTCAGTATCAAGGGCCTCATTGAGTCAGCTCTCAATTTCGGCCGCACCCTGGACTCCGACTACCCCCCTCTCCAACAGTTCTTTGTTGTCATGGAGCACTGCTTGAAACACGGTCTCAGAGGTACCTGAAGTCCCCCCTGTGTGCGTCTTTGTTACCAGTGTGTGATTCATTAGCCTGTGAAATGTGTGACCTTGTGACATAAGCAGTGTTTGGGAAAATTTAACTGCTTGTAAGTGATCACCTCTGTTAGTGTTTCTTTGTCACAGCCACTCCTGGTGTGATACCCATCATGATGGTGATTCTGACTGGGAGTCATGCTATAGGGTGTAATGTAAAGAATATTCTGCCTAGTAGAAACTCCCAGCATGTCATGTGGAAATGTCCTTAACTGACTGACTGTTTACGAGGAAAATGTCAGTTTTACAGTTGTACTACTGTAAAATGAAGGTGTCATACAGTTGTTCTGAGACAGACATGGCTCAGTTTTTGTTTGCGCCCCCTCAGTGAGGAAGTCCTTCTTGGGGTATAACAAGTCTCTGTGGGGACCACTGGAGATGGTGGAGAAGCTGTGTCCAGAAGCTGGGGAGATTGCAGCCAGTGTGAGGGACCTACCTGGCCTCAAGTACGTACTTGCCCTTATCGCTTCATGCTGTAGATTACAAAAATGAACCTAGTAAATTCCTGTTTTATGCAGTGAAATACTGTTGATGGCCATTCATTGTGTAGTTACTCATGTTTAGAATTTGGAGGAAAAATCGAGCCACATTCTGAAAAACAAAACCTTTACTGGCTATATTACTTAACTGCATGGGCTGGGAAACTGTGAGTACTGTCAAGGCCAGGCCCTGCTGGATCACTGAAGAGGAAGTGCTTTGTCTGCAAAATATTTTCACTTCAGTTTTCTTCACAGTTTTTCAAACATTTAAACCTTGCAGGAGGTGAAACTGGTCATGTCATAAAATCTGCCTCATAAATAAAGACAGGAAGTAAGAAATGTAAATGCCAGCATGTAGAGAGCTGCTGTTTAGTTGTTCTGGAAGCTTTTCATCCAGAGGAACCTGCGTAGTTTGCAGTTTTCCACAGTTGCTGAGCTGTGTGTGTGTGTGTGTGTACACGTACGTACACTGGAACACTTTAAACATAGTATGACTTTCAAGGGCAGGGTAGTCACCCCATGGGTGTGAGCTTCCCGGTGATGTTCTGGCTAGGTTATGTTCCATCTGTTACTTATGCCCTCTGCTGGTGTTATAGTTCACAAACCAGAGGCAGACCTGTCAATCTGGTTTCATGGTTGCCAGTTCCTGCATGTCTAAATGGGAATCATATACAGTTCAGCTTTGTCATGATAATTATCATTATCAGTGACCCAGTGTATTGTCCTTCTGTGAGGTAAAGGAAGACATCACAGTAGGTGCTGGACCACTGGTCCATTGTTAGTCTCTGTGTCACTTTTCTGCTAAGTACAGACCATTTTTAACAGTGAGATCTTTTTTTAATCTCATGGTTATAGTGGGCTCTTCTGCAGTCAAGTTGGCCTCAGTTAGTAAGACTGACTGTCTTTGATGAACTCCTTTAGCCTCATTAAAGCTTTTCCTCCATTAGGCAGACAGCATGAGCCTTGCTGTGTCACACTGTTATGGTTTGTCCTTTAGCCTAAGAATAAGGGATCTGGGTGTCGGATGGTCACGGTGGACCTAGTTGAATTGAGTGTCATGTATGGGGTTCTTCCAGAGTCATGAAATGTGTTACTGAATTAGGAGGTTATGACAGGCCTCCCTGTCTCCCCAGGACTCCTTTGGGACGCGCTCGAGCCTGGCTGCGCCTGGCTCTCATGCAGAAGAAACTGGCAGATTATCTTCGCTGCCTCATTACACGGAAGGACCTGCTGAGGTCGGTCATACCTTGCCTACCTTATATACTTGTATATATTTCATTCTGGTCTACAGCTGAAACACAGTGCTTGGATATGAGCTTGTCCTGCTCAGAGGAACAGGAGATTGCTTCCATTGTTAGAGCACTATCTAAACAAGCAAGTCAGTGAAAGGGTCAAATGTCTATTAAAAACATTTAAATGAGTGGTAAAGCTGTAGATACCACCAAACATTTTAGTGTGGCCGTTTAGTGGTGGGGTGTAGTTACCATCTGTTTAATAATCCAAGTCCATCCTTATGGTCTATACAGTGAGTTCTATGAGAGCTCTGCCCTGATGGTGGAAGAAGAAGGGGCAGTTATTGTGGGTCTTTTGGTGGGACTAAATGTCATTGATGCCAACCTTTGTGTGAAGGGCGAGGACCTGGACACACAGGTGGGGTTTGTTTTCATTCTTTTCTTCTGTCTTATCTGAACTTTTTAACATTATTAACTTAACCCAATGTTTGGTTTTTCTTGTAGCATTGCAGGAACTATTTTTGAACTAGTTTTTAGAAAAGATTCATAATTAGATGTATGATCGTTCAATAAGAGATTCAATTTTAGGCAAGGTTTTAGCAAAAAAAGAAGTCTATGTTTACTCAAAATAATGAACATATTACTGTGAATACACCCAGAACCGTGAAGTGTCTTTCAGGTTGGGGTCATTGACTTTTCCATGTACCTGAAGAATGACATCGATGACTACAGAAGTGAAGAAAGGTAACAGCTAACTGATCCGTTCTCAATGTCAAATTTTACTCTGATGAGAATTTTCTTCAACTAGTTCTCGTGTTTCTGCAACCTGATTAATGTTATATGTTATACATGTTTACAAGTCTAGATCAACTGGGTTGTTGTCAATGATTTCTTATATGTAGGAATGGCCAAATTGCTGCTATTCTGGACCAGAAGAACTATGTAGAAGAACTGAACAGGCAGCTAAAGTGAGTAGTCCTCTTCCATATGATCATTGTCTATGTCTAACTCTTGCCTACAAGCAGAAAGATAGTTAAGGACATTTTACTCAAAGACACATCCTATATTACTGAATATGTAATATATGGGTGGGTTGCTGTTCATACACTATTTTGCCAAGCTTTCCTCTGTGAATGATCCAGAAGCAGATGTAGAGACACCCAGTAGCCAATCAGGTCACAGTGTAAAGAAGTGAGTGCAGAACCTCCCATGTTGTTGAAAAGCAGCAAGATGGCAGGGAGGGAGCTCCTGGAACACTGTGCGGAGATGACGCTGAGCCAGCACAGTAGGCCTGAACACTGATAATTGCCTGCCTGTTTAAATGAATCACAATCACAGTTTTGTTTTTTTTCATCAGTAAACAAAGCTGTGTAGAACTGATAATACTCAGCACAGCTTTTTAAAACTGCTAGATTGTATTAAATTGTGGAATGATTATCATATTTAAACAACAGTTGTTCTCTAGCAGTTTCACTGTACACCTTTTGTCCAGTATCATCAGAAATCTTCCTTTACTATTTACATATTACTGTTGTTATTATTTATTTACTTTTTATTTGTAGTGGTGGCAGTGGCAGTAGTAGTGGTAGAAGTAGTGGTGGTGCACCGATAAGGAAATTTCCAGTTGATACCGATGACCGATTATTTCTAGAACTGGTAATTGTTTTGGGGAGTGTTTATATAAGGACTGTCCACCCTAAGAAACAAAATACATTCCAGTAGTATGTAAAAGTCTAAGAGTTTTTTTGTACTCCCACACAGCAGGCATTTTTCTGCCTGTGTAGTTAGTATGTGTGCGTGTGTTAAGATCAGGCATGATGGGTAAATCTCTGCTCACTTAAACCATCAACCGATGGCTGATTGTTGCTGTATCAACTGCTACCAATTGGCTGATACAATTAGTGCATCTGTAATCGTTATGGTTATTTACTAACCAGCCTCAAATAGATGTTGGAAACATTTTGTTTATTATTTACAAATAGGTATATGTGAAATAGCCAGATTAAAATCATTCTGGCCAAAGAGATGTGTTCACAGTTTTACTTTAAAACAAATGCGTATGGGTGGATATATATGGATATGGTTACCTTGGATGCTCTGAGAGGTACTGCTGGATTACTAAACCTCTCATCATCGGTGTCTTTACAACAGTTCTACAGTCCATGGGTTACAAGGACGGGTGGATTCACTGGAAAAATCCAACACTAAGCTCATTGAGGAGGTATGGTCCATAAGAACAGCTGAATTCTCGAAATAGCATGTGACTACCCTCCCCGCATCACTGAGTCAGAGTTTGTTAATGGGCACGCTTGTGTGTTACAGCTGGCCATCGCTAAGAATAACATTATCAAACTACAGGAGGAGAACCATCAGCTCAGAAACGAAAATGCCTTCATTGTCATGAAAGCCCAACAACACCTTGAGGTAAGAGATGCCACCTACAGTAACAAGTTTTGCTCATCCTTACTGGCCTAAGGCAGAAGTTAATTAGCAACAGTTTTTCTTTAAAATATTTTATTGCTGCATATTTTGTAGTGAGGTCAGTCCCTACAGGTGAAAAGCAACAGATAACAGTCTGAGGACTGTACTGCTGCAGGAAGACCAGGCCACAATAGTGTTTATGTGTTTCATGTTTGGTGGCATATGGCCTGCGTGTGTTCTGACAGGTGGCGCAGGGGGATGCTGACGTGGAGTTGGACACCTACAAGCAGTCGAGGCAGGGTTTGGACGAGATGTACAACGAGGTGCGCAGGCAGCTGCGGGAGGAGTGTCAGCTTCGTCAGGTCAGAGGTCATTGCCGTCGACCCACAGCATGTGTCTTGTCACACTTTGCACAGCACAATTTTGAACGTTTAATGCACAGAACCAGCATGTTCACCAATCGAGCCATCTCTGCCTAACATATTTTAAGTGTCTTTACCTGTGAGGAAAATTATGTGGTCCAGCAACAGAACACTTTTTTTTATAGTTTGTATTTGAACTGAGTAAATTTTCTGCATTTCTACAGCTTTGTTTTTAGTGATGGAAAAACTGAAGCTCGTTGGCTATAATTGTCATGCGTTTTAACCGTTGATTGGTTTATCCCATTTTCCAGTGGGTACGTTCTTGGTTTCCTTTTGATTGACCTAAGGAGTGAATGTCAGTCTACTATAAATCCACCCACTGTAGAATTCAAGGGTTTTAATCTGCTGTCACGGGTTAGATTGCTGGTGCCCCCTGTATTGTGTTTATTTGATGAGCCGAAGTGGTGATTGTGCGAGCACACTCTGAAGGGATGTATGTACAGTCTGCTGTGTCCTTCTGCTGCAGGATGTGGAGAATGAGTTGGTGGTGCAGGTCAGCATGAAGCAGGAGATGGAGCTGGCCATGAAGTTGCTGGAGAAGGACATCCACGAAAAGCAGGACACTCTGATTGGCCTACGGCACCAACTGGACGAAGTCAAAGCCATCAATGTGGAGATGTACCAGAAAATGCAGGTACGGGACAAGCTTGGGTGGAATCTGTATCTCCACTCCATGTTCATTTACAATGTCTTGAAAGTGCTGGCCAACTTGATTCCTATGCTCATGTATAGTGCTAACATGGTGACATGACTTCTGTCTTTCATCAGCGTTCTGATGATACCATGAAGCAGAAGAATGATATCATTGCAAGACTGGAAGAGAAGACCAATCAGATCACAGCAACCATGAAACAGCTAGAACAAAGGTAAAGATTCTAAATTTCTATAATTTTATAGTAATCATTTAACGTGATTTGTATTGAAATAGCTTTTCAACTTTTTTTTTTTTTTTTAAATCAGAATTGTTGCTTTGTTTAAACAATATACTATGTGTATCTTTGATGGTCTTTATTTTATAAAATTTGAGGCCTCCTGCACACCTTTAACAGCACTTTCAGTGACAGCATAGTGACTGCTGCTGTAGGTTTATACATGGCCTCTATATTTTAAAGGTAAAGACCCTCTCCATGTCAGCAATATGTGAATACAGCTTTCCTGGGTCCTCTCTGGCTGGTTGGCTGCGTGATGTTGTTTTTCATGGCCTTGTCATGTGTTTTGTCAACATGGCCCACCACCTTTGTCTCTTGCATTGGTTTACTGCCATCTTGTTTGTAATACTTTTACAGATGCGTTGCTTAACAGTCTCTTAAGGCTTTTCAGTAACATGGAAATTCACTGATATTGACATCCTCTTTCCCCCTTTTTTGTTCTCCTTTTTTCCTTTCTTTTTTTCCCCATAACTTTATCTATTTTTAATTTTGTGCATTTTACTACATTGACATGCCTTTGTTCCTTCTTCCTCCTCAACCTACGACTGTCCTTGGCGATTTTATTTCTGTACATAGTGACAAAGACTTGTTGAGCCAGACGCGAACCCTCGCCATGTCGTTTGTGAAATGCGCCAGCACAGATACTGAGCACCAGTACAAGCTTGTCAAAGACATTTCTTTTTGAAATTTAAGACAGACCATCCATTTATTAAATGCTTAACAGCATCTTAAAAATCTCCAGTTAAGACAATATCAATGTGTTTTTTTTTTTTTTTTTTCTCCAAACCTCTTCTGCTTTGATTTTGCCTTTTCATGACTAGCTTTTTTAAAGTATGTTTTCTAGAACAGCACTTGTTATAAAATGTACTGTACTGGTAAACCTTTACAGTAGGGCACTGGTTAGACAATGAAAAGTATCGTGTCATTCATTGTGCAGAACAATAAAGTTGGATGTTTTGAAAAATTCTTCTGCATGGCATCATTTACAGACGAGGTGTTCTGATGATACGGCCTTTGGCTTTTAATGCAGTGAGCGCTGGCCTGTTGCCGTTGCCCCCAGTCTCCTGCTTGTTCGCTCTTTGCTTGACCTACATGTTTTGTTAATATATGGCCCAGTGTAAGACTTCTTGAGCCAGGGGCAGCCTCTTCACCTGTTCATCCCTTTTCATTTTTGCTCATCTTTTACGTTGTGACCTCCACCTTGACCAGCCCCTCCCTGATCCCTCCCCCTCCTCTCCCTCTGTGGTCGGAGCCTCAGTTTTACCCAGTCGGTTTGAATTGCGGCAGATTGCAGGACGCTGAACGGGACCAGTGGGATGCCGAGGATGGAGCTCGGCGCTTCAAGTTGGACTTTGCCAACAAAGCGGACAGCCTGCAAAGGCAGATCACCCAGCGGGAGAAGCAGCTGTGAGTTTAGAGTGCCTCTCGCCTGGCAATGTTGCCAAGGTGCCAGGTCTGCCCAGACTTGCCACCTGCTTGACATTCCAAAGAAATGTATCCAGTTCATTCATCCATATTCTTTTATGTAAACATATAATGACATCTGTGTTTGAAAGTTGTTCAGTACATTGCCATGTATGGTGGTGATATCTGTGTGTGTATTTGACCTTTGGAGTGCAGTGACATTGCGGGATGTGATTCTGAGGGCAGGGGTTTTGTTCCTGGTGCAGGCTCCAGCTGGAAACAGACCTGAAAATCGAGAAGGAGTGGCGGCACACACTACAGAACGACCTGGACAGGGAACGAGAGACAGTCAACCAGCTCAGTACTGAAGCCCAGCAAATAAATAGACTCAAAAAGGTAACGGGCTCAGTGATGTGTGCGTCTTGGAAACAGGGATCCCTTGATATAAAGAGAACTCTTACAGTTGCCTAGAATTAATAAAGGATTTACACAAGGTAAACATCCTGGTCTGTCAACCTCCTACTTGCTGTAGGCCATTCACATTTTGTTAGGTAATAGCCATTGGGAGCAAGGGTGCATGCTTTGTTTGCTGAATCCATGTGGATGCTGCATACCCACCCATACGGTGATGCTGTGTGCCACTGCAGGAGTTCTACAGGCTGCAGGAGGAGAACCGGCAGCTTAAGGGCGTCTGTGATGAGCAGGAGCAGGCCCTGCAGGAGCTCGGCTCAAAGCTCAGCGAGTAGGCACCCGCCAGTGGTTTGTCATGTGCAGTATCTGATCATGCACGATGCTGCTCACATCCTGGAGAAATCCCAAGACTCACTTAGTCAGACAAAAGTTCCTCATGCCATTTTGTAAATCCTTCGTTTTTAATAATCTACAATTTGAGTTGATTTGTTGTGTAATTCCTGGTATTTAATGTTTTCAGGTCAAAACTGAAGATAGAAGATATAAAAGAAGCAAATAAAGCACTACAGGTGGGAATGAAATGACCCGTATTAAAACTGGAAAGCTCTGCAGATGGGTATTACAGTTAACCTTTCATTCCTGACTCATTTTTCAGTCAGACATTAATTTGTGCCATAATGCAAGTTGTTACAAATTCCTTATACAACTACCAGTACTTAATTTAATGATGGCTAATGACTCCACCTGGAATCATTGAGAATGAAAGGGTTAAAAGGCTGCAGAAGTATATAACATACTGCTAAATATAGTTTTGTTTTAGGGGGGCCAGGTTTGGCTGAAGGACAGGGATGCCACCCATTGTAAACTGTGTGAAAAGGAATTCTCCATTTCCAGAAGAAAGGTCAGCTTTACTACCAGACAAACCTCTGATGGAACAAAATTACCTCTCTCTAACATTGTTTGTTTAATATGAGCACTGTGTACTTTAACATGTTAAAATTACAAAAATGGAAGGACTTATACTTAAAGTAGTTTTCATTATTACCCATTTTGTTGTGAAAAGATGCAGTAGTCACTGCCTATAAGTATGATGGAGCAAATCATAACAGCAGCGGCACGTTGCAAATTAGCATTAAGTGTGCTGAGACTCATTGCCTCCTTTCCCACCCAGCACCACTGCAGAAACTGTGGGGAGATCTTCTGCAACGCCTGCTCCGACAATGAGCTGCCACTGCCAGCCTCGCCTAAGCCCGTCAGGGTCTGCGACACGTGCCATGCCCTGCTGCTCCAGCGCTGCTCTTCCAATGCCACCTAGAGGGAGGTGGGGCTCATGGGACATGACTGCTTAAGCTCCACCCTCTCTGCTTTTACCCTGTTCCACAGTGGCCATCAGGTGGTCGCAGCAGACAAGTGTTTGCACTGAGTATGCCTGTTCACGACACAGCAGAAGTGTAAAGCGTGGACCTTATTTTTGCCCCTTCCTTCAGACTTGCTAATGAGACAATTGTGCCATCACTGGCCAAAATCCTACATAAAGTATTAGCTCTTGAAGTTAACGGTGATGTACATCCTTTCAACATAATAAAACATGAGGATGACAAATTAAACTCTTTCCAGAGTGTAGTAGCAAAACAGCAGCTTTAACGAAGCTGCACTCTAATCTGATGGGCCACAGTGTTTTGCTCTCAGATCTAGTGGTAGATACATGTAGTTTTTATAATTTTTTTTTTTTTTTTTTTGCACACTGGGTGACTGAATGGTGAAAGGTCCAAATGTGCCTCACTAATGCCTTTGGGTGACACTGCCAAAAATAAAAAAAGAAGTGAGAAAATATTTAATGTTTACCTTTAGCCTTTCATACATGTAAAAGGAGCCAGATGTATTTCTCAGACTTGTTTGCTCTCAGCAGTAAAAGTTTACCAATGCTGCCTGAGGACCATACGCTGGTGTCCGACGAAACAGGCCTTTGAAACCCAAAGTGGGAGAGATTGTTTGCTGTCAGTCATAATCCTCCCTTGTGCAGGCTTCATAGTCTCTGTTTCTACAGATGTCACCAACACAAAGCACAACATCTCTGTTCTGATGTTTATTTAAAAATTTCAAAGGGAGAAATAATTCTATTTATGAATGATGTGGTAAAGAAAAATTTTAAGTAGTAAATTATGTGGGCACAAATTTATGGAAACAAAACCAAAAAGACTGGTAATTAAACTGGAATTAGTTTTGAAAAGGAGAATATCTTGAATGTTACATACAGTTCAGGATGTCAGTTGCTTATTTGTTGTAAGGTGTTATTTACAAAGTGCACCTACAGGTGCCCTGTGACATAAAATGGCATTGTACAGCAATTCTAAGCACTAGAGTTTATTACACAAACTGTATTTTTTATATTTAAACAATTATTTTATTTCTTAATTCCTAAATTATTCAAATTATTTCAGATATTGAGTGTTCTGAGGCAGAAATACTTGCTCTAAGTATGTAATTACACTAACATACTCAAAGTACAATAGAGTGTAATGTACATTGTCTATGGTGAAAATAATTCCCATGTCTGATGTTTGCTCAGTACTTTTTTAATGCTGTATGCTGCCTTTTGATTGAAAATTATTTACTGGGTATTTGTACAGGAGGAGCTAAATAATTTATTATGGCTTTAACTGTGTTATATTTAATGTCCGTATGTTAAATCATATACAGTGACCTAAGGTACATTTAGTGGAAATCATTTTTGATTTATGAATTTGTTCTAGTACTAAAGTTTTGATCCAGAGTTGTTTTCCCCTCACAGGAACAAAGTGTTTTTTTTTTGCTAGGTTTTATCGTAGGCCTTCAGTATTGCTTTTCAAAAATGTAAGACTTTAGGTACTTGGGTACAAATGGCCAACAAAAAGAGACCTATGGTGTTATATTATTGTGACAAATTCATACAGAGGCACAAGGGGTAAACTAGTATCCCAGGGCTACATTTGTGATGTATTAGTTGCTCTGTTCAGGCTGTTTTAAGTGGAATGTACTTTCAATATTTGAAATACAACAGTCTAGCACTTTGACAAATACAGATATCCTGCTTGGTTCATGATGATTTGGAGTTAGGGTTGGAGTTAAAGGAGCAACACCATTTAGTCTGCACCACTTGTGTCACAAGTGTAGAATATTTTCCATTCTCTGCTGTATGGATATTGGTTGTTTCTTGTTCACAATCCTAACATATTATGCACAGTATTGTCTCACCACTACCTGTAACGTAGTAGGGGCAAATAGAATGGATGTAAGAATGTTTCATGACTTTCCAGGGAGACCTCTTCTGTCCCTGTAATTCTGTCAGTTTTCTGATTCCTGTTTGTTTCCATTGCATTAATGCCGTTCCTTATCACAAACTGTTTCAGCAGCTAAGCATGCACGAATCTCCAGAGATGTTTATTTTTATGTGACTGCAGCCTAGTCATGAAACTACAGAATGCAGTGTACCACAATTCTACATGTAAATATTCTGTTGAAAAGGTTTAGTGAAGAGCAAAGAGTCCCTTGGGAATTTTTGCAAAGCATTCTGTATTGAAGGGTTAACAACTTTTAATCAGGGAACACAGAAAAAGTTTTAATATAAAATTTAATGAGCAAAATTTACAATATCTGGTTAACCTATGTAACATCTCAAATATATCATTTCCACTCTGAAACTGGAAATATGCTAAAGTACAATTTATATGAACATATGAAAAACATTCCAAAATAAAAAAAATAAAATAAAATCAACTTCTGCTCAAAAATGTTGGGTGTCTGTCACTGGAAACACCGTCCTCTCTAAAACATCCGTCTCAATCCTCCTCCTCTTGAGCCCATACTGCCAGAGTTACTGTAGAAACCTCCACTGCGGCCTGAGGGGAAAGCAGGTATGGATCGTATACAATACAAAACTCAGCTGAATGTAATGTCACCAAAAATGATAAAGTGCACTTTAAGTTTTCACTTAAGGTTATATTCTTTGCTTAAACCACCGATTCATGACTCTAAAATTTTGTATCACATTAAGTCACCAGGCCTATTACAGATGAACAATTGTAAAAATAAGAAATAAATAAAAATAAACTTGGAGTGACATTTCACCAATAAATAGTACAAAAATATGATAGATTTAGGATTTCACACACAAAAATGCAGTTTTTAATGTTTAACATGATACATCAAGTAAAAATCCAATTCCAAAAGCTGGTTTGACAGTGTAGGCTCAAAAAACAGACATGTCGCTAATGACAATTACCATTAGAGTTTCTTATTTTTCAAATTATAATTAATCTTGTTATACCTGTTAGTTGAGACTGTCACTGAAACTAGAAATTGCATTCTAATGATTGTATTTGCATACTGTGTTCAAGATCTTGGGTAACAGTTTAATGAAAGTGTCAGTGAACACAAATTTGAATATAAAAAATGTCCAAATTTATTTATTGTTGATCTTGGACACGTGTTTTTAACATAGGCTATACTAAAGCACATATCAAACATAAACCTGTAACTGAAAAATAAATCTAATTACTTCAGCATACAAGTAAACCTGAAACCTGACTGAATGCTCCATATCAAGAAACAATGTCATCAGTGGTAACTGTAATAACCAGAACAAACATTTGTTTTGGCATATCCCAGCATCTCAACTTATTTTTAAAAATTAAGATAAAGGGTAAAGATCCATTCAGAGCTGGATTAAAACCCCTACACATGCAGGGCCCCAGGGTGTGCACCCAACCTGGCCTTCACACCAACACAGTCATTTTCAAGGCCACAGTCACTGGAATGCATACTATCAATTTCTGAGAGGAAATATGTCTAAAGATTACAAGCAAAGTGGAGAAATTCATACTGACCCATTTCAGATCCTCCACTGGCTGTGGAGTTCAAGAAGAGTTCAATGTAGCGATGTTCTAAAAAAACAAATAGTACAAGAAGTTATGTAAGGATTCACTTACTCCATATACATTCTCAAATTCATTCAGCATTTTCATTCAAAGAGGCATAACAGGTTTGCTCATATATTCAGATTTACAAGATAATGAATTACAGTTAATTTTTATCATTCACTATATTGTGTCATATTAATGAAAATGTAGTGATGAATATGAGCCATGGGGTCTGAAACAGCAGAGATGGCAAAGATGATGCTTACGCATGTGGTTTTTGTCTTTGGACATGGCTGACACAGCATCTTCGTGAGACCCAAACTCCACATCAGCCTCGCCAGTTGACTTCCCATTTGGTGCCACATCAATATGAATTCGTATTGGGATCAATGGCGAAAAGAACTAGAGTAAAACACATAAGCCACATGCTCATGTCAACCGTCAATGCTTGACACTAACCACAAACACATCACTTTCAGAGGGAGGGAGGGAGGGAAGTGCATCGACGTGACTAAATATAAACTGAGGTACATGTTTGTGTTTCAGCAGTGAAACCACAAAGGACACCAGTGGAACATATTGTGTTTAGGAGCAGACAGGCTAGGAGAGGAGAGGTGCCTTACATTGGCAATGTCAGACTCAATGGCACGGAAAGGCAGGCCGCGCATGTGCACAAAGTGGCCTCCGTGGAAACTGGAGCTTGAGTCTCCACCCCCGTAACCATGCCCACCCATACCTGCAGACAGAAACACTGTCATGGCAGCAACTTCACTGAACTGTTTAAAACAAAAATAAATTAATTAATTAATTGATTAAATAAATAAAACTCTTACCTCTCCCCCTGTCGCTCCGGACTCTGTCATCAAACATACCATTGCCAAAATAGTTGTTGAAGCCATTGTAGTTGTCAAAACCTCCATACCCTACAGCACATACACAAAGTGTAATACTTTTTCCACTTTTGTAACATGGCAAGACATTTAGTAAAGACAACTATTGCTGTCAGGAGTCCTAACCCTAATTACTAAATACACCACATTTGGAGAATAAACAGTACACTGCAACAGTACTCAGATCATTTATAAATTTGCTCATTTTACAAAATGGCAAATGCTACATTTTATTCTAATATTTTTATGCGAAAGAACTGAAACTATGTAAAATTTATTTTGCGTAAACTATTCTAAGGAAATGTAATTGAAGCATACAGAACACATAAATATTAGCATTTTTACCAAACTGTACAAATAGGAATAATAATAAGAACAAGGAGGAGGAGCAGAGGTGGAACTTTCACTCTTAGGGAGGGAAAATAAATAGAAAATGACATAGCTTGGTTTACATAAGGGACAATGCTTTGGGGGGGGGGGGGGACATGTCCCCCCCCCGATCCCTCCTGAGATATCTGCCGTTGTGGTATTGGAGGGCATTCCTCCACGATATACCCCACCCCTGCGCATCTGGTCCCAAAGGGGGCCACCGCTTCCTGGTCCA
>JABJVR010000052.1:8077229-8100277 GCA_025773905.1 Chitala chitala | reverse complement strand
CCCCGCCTCCCCTCCCCCCCCCCCCCCCGCCCAGCCCCCCCCCCCCCCCCCCCGCCCCCCCCGCCCCCCCCCGCCCGGCCCGCCCCCCCCCCTGGTGGTTTGGGGAGCATGTCTAAGTGGGGCGATCAGTGGGGTCAAAGACAAAGCAAGGGGCGGAGTGGTCAGAAGGTGGGGCGACAGTGGCCCATTATGTGAGCCAGATGATTGGCTATGGGGGGGTTCGGGGGGGCAGCTGAGGGCTATATGCCATTGGTTGACTGCCTCTGTTCCCAGGGCGCGAGATGCGTGTAGTGTGTGCTTGTGATACTGTGCGTGTGGGAAATCTGTGCAGCCTCACCCCACACTAACACTCCTTCAGTTCTGCTGTGCCAGCCAGCAACAGGCTTTAGAAATCGTTTTCTAATTTAATTAGCAGACACAATTACGTCAGATGACTAAGAACCAGAGGGGTGCTAGTTCACAATTATTTTACATATCATTATATTCTTTGTTATGCTAGCGTATTTATGTAATGTAATTCAAAAGTTTTCTTTGCACTTTTTTCTTTTTGACAAAAAGTGAACGTGTTGTGGTGGTTGTTAGATGTAACTGCCACTGTGTGATTCGACGTTGCCGCCGTTAAGACGAGCTGACTGGTGAGCCCGTCTGTTTGACAGTTATGAGCAAAGGCCCCTTTGTGCTCTCTGCTCCTGTGTGTGGCTGTTGGCATGCAGCTTAAATGCTGGCAGAGAGCACTGTGTCAACACTGTTTTTCTTTGTCAGTGTGTGTGCGTGTGTGTGCATGCGGGTAAGGGCACAGTAGCTTTTTTTTCCCACACCAAATCTTTTGCAAACTTTTTATTCTCTGTTATTCTGTATGATGTGCATTTTGTCTCCCAAGGTCGTTCCATGAAGAAGCCCTATATCCTGACTTTGGGCAGTGGCACAAGCTCTGAAGTTCCAGGTTACTTCACTTAAAAAATGGGACAGACCGGGAGGGGCAGGTATGTCCCACCCCTCTTGGGGGGGTTGGGGTTGAGCAGGTGACCGCTATGCAGGAACAATGGGTGGGTCATAGCGGGAGCTGGAGCTCCTTTCTCCAGCCCGTGTCGCTCACTTTTCTCAATCTGTCCAAATTTAACCTGCCATTGTGGAGTTTGCCAGCAGAAAACAGCTTTATATGCACTAATCCAGGCAGAAGTAAGGGCGGGTCCACAGCGCTATCCAGAGGAGGACACCAGCGTTCAGTCCTGGTCACTGTCAGAAAGAAAAAAAGGGGGGGGTGGGAAAAAGCAGTGACAAGATTAATCAGATGACGTGATCTGACACAGTGGCCTGACTTAAACAGCGCTCTGTGTCAAACCAGCTTCACCTCCGGCTCCTCTCTTGTCATGCTAATATAGATTAGCCCTGAACTTTATCCTGTCTTCACAGGCAAGCCTGACAGATTATAAACAATCTACGTGGCCATTCAAGTGAAAGTGACACCCCCAGGGTAGATGCAGGAACAGCGGCAGGCGGTGCACGACCGTACAACAGTAAACAGTTAACGGGCCACTGACCACATATACCAGCTCTCCAGAAGATGGAGAGGACGGGGAGAAAGATCTATTCGTTCTGCTGGAAGATCTCACATGGCCCTGATCTCTCTATCAAAAAAAAGTTTATGTAGACAAAACATTACCTGTACAAATGTACTTACACCATGTGTAATGAATAAAAACCCTTTTCTAATGGTGGGATTTTATCTTTGTCCAAATAAAGAGTATAAAATCATAATTTTTTTGTATTATATAAGCAATTATGATGGGAAATGTGTTTGATTACTGTCCCCATGCTAATCAGGAAAACAAAGCTTTGTTTTTGGAACGTTTAAGGTATCCTAATTTAACATTTGTTCGGCATCAAAACAAATTCCTGTCCAAAGATAAAATGTATTATTTTTACAATTGTCTTTACTTTTCCTTTTATTTGTTTGCTATACATTAACATTACATTAACTGCGACATGAAATGCTACTGGGAAAGTTTTAATTTACTCTGCTCCCTTCGTGAATTAAAAATAATCAAAAACAAGTTCTGGAATGTTAAACGTTGTTTGAAAAACGATCATTATTTGGTTGACACAAAGAAATATATTAACATTTAATACTTTATCCTAAAGTTGAACTGCAAAGTGGCATTTATCATAACAGAAAGATTGAAAATTAAATTTTGAATTCAGAAAAAAATCTTTATTTTAAAAACAACAGAATAAACACGGGCCTGAGGTCAGTCTTTATACACGTTGCTGGAAAAAGGTTTGCATCTTTAATTCTGCGTAGCCATGAAACGGTGGGGCAGAGAATGAAGGCACAAAAGAAGTGGTTCAGGCTGTCCCCTGACATTTTCCAACTCAGCAAAAAGCCATTGTGTGACTGAAAAAAGTCAAGTTAAAAGCTTAGTGTGGTATGTGAAAACAACTGTCCCAACATTTGTGTAATACAGGCCAGTGCTTTTCACTGCTCTCTCTGAGCCTCAGCTTTGTGTCCCGAGCAGAGCTCAACACTAAAGCAACTGAGCTCTGCCGTCTAAGTGGAAACATTTAATCCAAAAAAAGGAGGTTCAGTGAGGCTTGGGAGAGGTTGTTTTGGGTAAGCACCGAGGGAGCAGTCATCTGTTTATTAATAACACAAGAAAATGTCACATGTGACACAGAACATAGATAACACATATATGATGTACTGGTAATTACTCCAGGTTAACAAACTCTGTCCTCCCAATACTTTTACAGACAAATGAAATTTTTGATTTAAAATACATTCAGAAATATAGAAAACATAAAGCACTGGTGTGTAATCAATTAGACTGGTTAACTGTCATTACCACAGTTCCCTACAAAAATACTTAACAACCTGCAATATCTAATATTGTCCCTGCTCTTTCTCCAAACACACACACATTAAAGCATAATATTGCCACAAGTGCCTAACATTATTTTTTAAAAGCTACACCAATAACAACAGGTGCTACCAGAAATGGTTTCTCGTTTGTGCACATTTGCTTCCCAGCATCACCAAAGCGGGCACAACGCCACATCCTTTCTCCCCGGGTATGTCCGAGCACGCCTCGTCATGCTGCACCGTTGGCCAGAAAGTTGGAAGCACCTGTTTGCATTCAGAGAGCTTGTTTATCAATTTCGCGGGTAACCCAATAGCAGGCGCACGTTTGGGGGGCATGGTCGGGCAGCAGCCCATGGCGCACGCCCCCCCCCCCACGTCACGCCTGTGGATGGATCAGGGAGCTTATCCTCTCAGTCCCTGTGGGCCATTTGAGACTGAATTTGATGTAGAGGAGCAGTCAGGATGAAGGCACTTCGCCCAGCTGCTCATTGTTCACATTACGCCAGGCTCGATACCCCTGCTAATAAAATAAAATAACACAAAATTAAATAAAATGAAAGCATATATGTTACAATGACACCATGTTGTGAAGTCAGATCCTTTTGTCTTTAATATGCTCTTTGGCCATCAAAAGTGAAAGATTGTTTTGCTTTGTGAAACTGCTTTATTTTGCTGTATTTTCCATTTGTTTTGGCAAAACTGCTACCGTTTTCTCCAGAGGCCGTATGTCAGGGTCAGAGGCCAGAGGTCAGAGCAACAGGAACCTTCTTCCTGACTATTTCCTCCACTCTCATTGTGCATCGCTATTCTAGCAAAATTGACATGTTTCATTGTAGGACTTACTATTGTATGCAAAGTAGCCTATCGCTGTCTTTCATTGCAAGTAACATGTGACTAAGAATAGTAATAGAACATGAAGGAACCTTATTACTTCATGTTAGGTTTTCTCAATCACTATTGAGACATGATATCTACAATATTCTGCATATGGCATATGGGATCTGTGAATGAGACAAGGGATCTTATTTGGCTTCGCTACTGTGTTTCTATTCCATACAGTTCATCACCATAGCAGTAGTAACAGGGGAAGTATGGATTTGTTTAACACAAGAGCCAAATGGCTCAGGTATGATACATTAACTGGATTCTGGATGAATTATTGGTGAGAATGTCCCTGCTGTTTTCAGATTAGTTTAGGAAATTTAAGCAACATTTCTTAGTGTATGGGAATAGAAAGTTTAATTTATTTTAAAGTTTGACATCTTTAAAGAGATACAATGGGTTTTACAGTTACATGCTCAAAATGTCTCACAAAAACACTGCTCTGGTAGACCCAGCGTTCTGTTCTCATATGGGTGTGTGTGACTACAACAGCTAAAGTAACTGAGGAAAATAAATAACTAGCAATGCACTCACCAGAAACACCACAGCTGTATGACAGTCAGTAATTACATTGTCCTTAATTAAATTTCTGACTGTGAAGACCTGTGATCATTGTGAGTTTGATAGTGCTTGTTGAAACTTGCGCTGGGGTGCTACAGTTTAGGGAAACACACCTCAGGTTGTTTCGTCCAGCAGAAAACCTGGGGTCCAGGAAGATGACAACTGCTGTCGTTAGCAGGAGAAGGAATTCCATGTGGTCCGTGGCTTTTCCCTGAGGTTACAATAAGTTTGCTTCTCTGCTAATGACACAGCTGCCACTTACCTCTTCTCAGATGTCACAGTCACTGTGACTTTGTGTCCTTTGATTTGTTCTCAGAGCTCCTGGTTCCACGGTTCTGAATGCAAGGTTTTTTTTTGTAGTCGTCACCATCTGGACAGCTGCATGTGTGTAACTGTGGGGGGACTTCAGCTGTCTGGGTCCATGGTGATAAAGAAACACCCCCCCCCCACCCCAAGAGCCAGATGAGGATGACAAGGAAACAGGAGCATGATGTTTCCTTACAATATCATTATGGACAGGAAACAAATAAACCTTATTCAACGTACTTAAAACCCAGCAGGTACATCGGCCGTGTTTTGAAATACATTTATTGTAAAAAGAAAAATACGCAAAACAAAGATATTTTGTGGAAAGTACAAGTACACAGGAATACAGGCACAAATTGGATGACAAACAGTAACTGAATTAAGTTCTTCATTCCGTCTTTTCCACTGTTGCTGATAATTTGCTGTTACAGACATAAACAAACGTAGACTCCAAAGTTTAAAGTCCCTGGAACTTGTGGGTTTTGAGAGCTGTGACTCTAGCAGGAATCCCAGGATCAGCTGGAAAGCATTAATGAACAATCTATTTTTGCTTTTTGAGAGCAATGACTGTTATTACAAGGCTTTATTTCAGTTAATGTCTTTTAGCATTACTTTCTTGAAAATTAACAAATAATGAAATTCCTATTATAATCAGTAGAGCATGTTGTGTAACTGAGAAATCTTTGAACAGAGGAATTCTCTGAAGCCAAAGTTTGTGGAGCAAGCTTCGTTTTTAATGATGTTCATTATTTTGTACTTAACACTGTTTTCAGTTTGCATACTGCCTATTAAAGACTCCTTCCCCAAACGTGCAGCCGATGGGGGCATCTGTTCTTCTGTGTGATGCTGCGCACTCACGTAGAAACAACACGCCAGTCTCTCCATGTCCACATAGCAAGCAGACAACCACTCGCTCTCAGGGGCCTTGCGAGGTTGAGGTTATGTTATACTCACAAAACCCCTTTGCATGCAGCGGCTCCTCTGAGGTTTCTTTCCTCTTAAAAATAACCATCCACAAAGTTTACAGGTGTAATTACTGAACGTGTGGATCAAAGGTTGGATTTGAAGCAAGCCTTTATCTCATTAAAGACATGCCAGGGAGACAGTTGTTGCCTACATATGTCTAGGATTGGTATGTTCCGGAATGTGAATAGAAGTGATTGAGGAAATCTCTCCAGCAACATGCTGCTTTTGTTGTCTAACTGATTTCAAAATATACAAAAATTTCAAAATTAATTTGTATAATATTATTTATTTGGAAAAATAATCAATGATTTTTTTTATCATTAACAAAACAGTAAACAATTCAAATAAAGTCTGTACAAAGCTTCTTAAATACATTTACGTTGGAAAACAAAGTCATGTTGACCCGAAGTGCCTTTATACATATTTTCCAAGAAAGAACTTAAATTAAAATTATATGAAAAGGAACTCAACAAAATACATAAATTCATAAATCCAACACAAATAGTACAATTAAATAAAGAAATACATCTTACAAAAAAAGCCACAGTATTTGAACAGACTTTTGACGGAAGTTTTGTTTTTTTTGTTTTGTTTCTTTCAACATAAATCACAGGAGATGGTGAGAGGACTTTTGAAATTCACGCTGCAATTGATGCAGGTTTTTTTTTTTTTTTTTTTTTTTAATACACACAGTGATCAAGTCATCTTCGTTTGTGTTAAATATATTTGTTTAAAAGCAACTGTCCATAGTGCAATGAGGTAAAATGTCCTCTCAGGCAGTGCAACAAGGTCATTATGCACATTCCTGGGAATCAAAACTTTTTTTTTGAGAAAGAGAGAGAGAGAGCGGGCCAGTATGGTCCAACATCCGCCTATGCAGTCACTGTGCTTACTTCAGTTGAGAACCAGCTCATTCTGAATATCAGTTTCAATGTCTCAGTCCCACAGCAGCACCGATGCTAAGGAAACCTTCCCTCTGGTTTGAGCAGCATTCAACGGAGTAAAACCTCCTGTAGAGCAGGTGAGCAACAGCCCCTGATGTGCCATTAGACCTGTAAGAGAGCAGAGCCAGGTTAGTCTAAGAATTATTACATCAGCGGGCAAATGTAAGGTTAGGAGATTAGGCAGAGGTAAGGATGTGAGGTCAACAGCACTCACCTCAGTTGCAATGATACACTCATCTTTCTCCTCGGATATGACGTACACAGACTGGTACTTTGTGTCCTTGCACGTGGACTCTGGACGCCTCTTCTCTGAAGCATCACTGTGAAAATGAATAAGAGCAAACTGATTTTTCAGTAATGCTTGAGGTCCGAAGTTTCAGACACTCTGGCCCATCATTGTCGTGGCACTCTAAGGCTTTCTGAGCGCAAACTCACCTCTTCGGGCGCTTCCTGTGCTTCTCGTCTGACTCGCACTCCAGAGCTTCGCACTTGGCTTCGCTCCGGTCTCGGTCGTCTTTCACCATGGGCAGCTCATCGTGCTTCAGCTCGTGAACCAGGTTATAATCCACTGAAGGGTTACGGGCCTTGTAGCCATTCTTCTCGCCACCGCTGTTGTCGCAGTGGAAGTCCACCTTTTTGTTTGTGTTCTTGATTTGTGTGGCACCAACGATGCTGACTGAAAGGTCCTTCTCGCGATGGCAATTGTGGGTGAGGTTGTTCATGGTCTCGCCCTCGCTGTGCCCGTCAGACAGCTGGTCCCGGCGCTGGCTCTTCATGCGGAGGTACACGGCCAACAAGGCGCCACCCAGGAGGACCAAAAGCACCAAAATGATCCCAGCACACACTGCAGTCCAAGGAAACTCACCCGCCTCAGAGTACCTCTTCCGGTGAGCTTCCATGTCTGGGTGGCTGCCAGGGTGCTCAGGTAGCAAAAATTGGCAGTTTTTCCCACCATAACCTCGGATGCAGGCACACACATAGCGGCCATCCCGTTCATGGCAAGTGGCACCATTGTGGCATGGGTTGTGCTCGCACCTGCTGACGGGCAGGCTGCAGTTTTTGCCCAGGTAGCCTGGAGGGCATGTGCAGGTGTAGTCATTGATTCCATCCTGGCACGTGCCACCATTCTGACAGGGGTAGCTGGAGCACTCATCAACATTGTCATCACAGTGCTTTCCCATGAAGCCCTCCGGACACTGGCACAAGTATGAGTTGGCATGGTCTACACACTGGGCACCTGCAACAGGATTAAGAAAACCCTTTAATACCCATATGGACCCATGTTTACATTTTCCCTCAGTGAAGGACTGGGGCAGCTGGCTCAAAGCTAGCCAACAAGTGGCTTCATCATACTTACCATTGGCACATGGATTGGAGCTGCAGTGCTCAATCTTCTTCTCGCAGTTGAAGCCAGCATATCCTGTAGGACACTGGCAAAAGTATCCACCATCAGGGTTGTCCACGCAGCGCCCCTCGTTGAAGCATGGGCCATCGGCACAGGTCACAGCACTTAGCTCACAGTTAGTGCCATAGAATCCAGGGGGGCAAGCACAGCTGTAGGTGTTCTCAAGATCCTGTCAGGGCAGTGAACAGTACAAACTTAGAACACTTGAGAGCACCCAACAGTTAATTTAACTTAAAACACACTAGAGATGTTAGGACTGGTTAATTCTTATCCATCCAGCAGGCTTGGCATGGTGAACCTGTAAGGCTTGACTGGTATCTGGACATCATAGAGAGGATACCAGTGATACCAGAAAAGCCCCATGGATGCTAGAAAAGGACAAATGAGTTTCACTTACAGTGCAGCTTCCCCCGTTTCTGCATGGGTTGTTAGAGCATTCGTTGACCTCGATGTCACAGCTGGCCCCTGTGAAGCCTGGCCGACAGGAGCAGGTGTAGCTTCCCTGCCCAGTGTTGGTACAAGTGGCCCCGTTCATGCACGGCTTGTGGTGGGTGCAGTAATTGAGATCTGAAACATAACAATGACACATGTTGCTCCGTCTGCAGTCAATTCTGCTGCTGATTAGCAAACTGGCAGCTTCATAACACCAGACCGCAGGTGAGATTATTTTAGCCAACACCACCCCCCTTCTACTCCTATTATATATCCTATCTGATTTCTAAACCAATATCTCAAAAGATCAATAGAGGACAAAGTTTAATGGTAAAGCAGAACAACTGTTAATCCCAGTTATGGCTACAAAATTATGCAGGACAAGGCCTATTTAGATGGATCAGCTCACAGTGAACTCACCTTGGTTGCAGAACAAGCCACCCCAGCCTTCCTGACAGTTACACTGCCAGGGCTGCTGGCACGTGCCATGCAGGCAGCCAGGGTACCGAATGCATTCGTCACAGTAGCGCCCGCTGAATCCCACCCGACACCTGTAGGGGAAGCACACCACAGATGGTCAAAAACTTTGTATCCATACCAATCCATGGTTGGGATAACTTGGTCCTTTGTGTGGTTTATATTAAAGCAGGACACGCTCAACTGGAATAAAAGGCAAGGCTGCTGAGTACTCACTTGCATTCACCGGGTCTGTCACAAAATCCATGCTCCTCATCGCATCCTGGGAGGCAGATTGCTGCATTGGGACAAATATGCACATGAGTCTCATGGGAAGGCATGTCACGCAGGCATACGCTTTCTCTTGTTTACACCGAATCTCAGAGGGGCATTATCAATAAATCCCAGCTAATTTATCTCCAAGGGCTGGTGGCCCCATTAACTGCTACCCAGGAAATATGCCCTCCCCGTCACCAGGGAAGGACTTTCTGCTTAACACAGTTGCCCACAAACAAAGGGGACATACACAAAAGCCCCTTTTTCTCCTCACTGTGGGTCAGAAGACCCCCTTTTCTCATTCTATGCACAGAGCTCCTCCCCTTTAGTATCCCCGAGTCTGTGCAGATAAGAGTGGACAGCTGGTGTGCATGGTGCCATTGCAGGACAGCTGCTCCATTGTCTACTCTCACTCAGCAGCTGCCGGCTTCCAACAATACCTCATTCCGCTAAACCAATCAGGGCCGAGCGCACTCCGGAGCAGCCAATCGGCCATTGAATTTAATCTGTGGCACGCGTGTGATTATTCCGAAAACTTTTCTAATTTGAATTCTTCGAAAAGGGGGAGAAAGGGGATTTGCGGGCCAACCTTTCTGCATAAATTAACTATTTTGTAATTTACTTATTTCAAAAATTGTATAAAAGCGAAATGTAAATATATGTGCATATGTATTTTGGTACGTTGTAACGGAGGTTTTCCGAATATTCTCTGAATCAACTTACAATCTGTGCAGTATTGTCCCTTCCATCCTGCGTTGCAGACAATCTCGCCACGTTCTCCACAGGTGAAGTGACCAAAGGCGTCGTCCCGTGGTCGACAAAACACGGAGCATCCGTCGCCGTAGTAATGCTCGTCACAAATAAAGCGATATGAGTACTTGAGCTCTGTTCTGCCACCCGTTTGCAAGTCCTGGGACCATTCTTCTCCCACAGTGAGATGTCTCTGGGTGGTCAAACGACTAATCAGTCGCTCCGGATTTTCTAAAACAGGCAAGAAACGAAATGTCTGGTGTTGATTACAGTTAAAATGTTGCCACGTCAGACTTCGACGTGTGCATGTGCACTGCTATTTCTATTTAGATACAGAATTTTTAACTTTGTGATTCCCTTTTCCTACCTGTTGAAAGATCCTCGGTCGAGTCGGTATGCAGCGCTTCAATGATGAGAGAAAATGTTCCCTGTACAGAAGTAAATTGTGCTAAGTAAGCCTTTACACGAAAGCTTTTTCCATGTTCAAAAACAAGCGCTGTGAGTAAAATCTGGGATTTCATCAAGCGCATCGTAGTAATTCACATAAATTTGTTGTCATAGCACTATTCTTTGCTAATTTCTAAACGTCACACTTTGCATTGCTTTCTGAATTTCACGCAGAGCTGATTATTTATTTACAAACATTTCCCCACGTGTGATTTTTTTTTATTAAACGCGACTGACCATACGCAGTTTACCCACCCCACTGAATATTTACGAAGTTCCTCTACTGACGATCATACACAGATTAACATCACCCAGCGCACAGTACAACAGAAATACTTACTGGCCACGTGAATGACAAGGGAAACTTTATCGGGTTGGTGAAAGAGTTGTCCGACGTTGTTTCAGGGACTTGGAAAGAGTTGGACCCGAGCACAGGAGTCACCGCGCCACCGTAGGTGCAAGGCGGCTCGGGAGAGACGTTAGCTTGGTAATGCTTCAGGCATATTCTAAAAAAGGTTTTACATTCACACTGCTGAAAGCCAGTCGCCGCGCCTCCTCTGCAACAATTCGTGTTGCCCATCACTCCTTTCTTGTTGAGAAACTCCTGCAGCTTAAGTTCGAAAACCCCGGAGCAGGAAGCCTGTTAAGGTGTTATGAATACGTTTAGTTATTGCACTTACAACAGCTTTTGATTGATAAAAAAGAATAATGAATAGGTACATGAATGTAATTCATTGCCTCGTTGGTTACATCGCCAAAGCAAACGGCATCACATATCTACATAAAGAAATATTCGTATTACCTGGCACATCAAGACACACAGGATGGCAACTATCATGAGCGACTGGCGTCCCATTTTGGTAAGAATCTTCTTTTAAAAGTTCAGTCTTAGAGCCTGGGCAACTTTCGTAAGTCCCAGCTCGGTTATTTATTAAAACTGAAGCTTTCCTCTGGAGCCCACTGTCACTGATCCGCCCTTCTTCAGTGAGTGTGAAATTGTGAGGTATGTCTTCAGTGAAACTGAGCGTCTGCCTCTTCACTCAGACTCTTTCCTTTATCTTCTTGAATCAGCCATGCACATTTCTTCTTCGAAAAGTAAACAAACAAAAGTAATCCAAACAGTCAGAGACAGGAGTAAGAACCCAAAATGAATTTTGGGAAGGATTTCGAAATTCCTTGCCAAAGCGATAATTCCAATCGTGAAATTAAATATTGCAGTTCTACACAGATTCTAACTCGTAGGTGCAAAGAAAACGGATAATCAAATTGTAGAGTTGCTCGTGTCCTGCGTAATTTTTCTCCTTGATTTGTTATGAGCAATGATGGTACTGATCCAAAATATTTCCCCGCTGCCTTCTTACTTGTTCTTTGCAAGACATGAAACTAAGCGTGTGTCTGATGTTCTCGTCCGCCTGCCGCCGGTTTTATACAGACCGCTGCCTGCTTGGGTAATGAGATGCAAATGAGCTGCCCCCCAATCTGGCTCGAGCTGTCACAAAGAACACTTTTCAAAAAAAAAAAAAAAAAGAAAAAACCCTCTCAAAAGATCGCCAAATGGTCACTGAGCTGTAAAATGTGCAACCCTTCCCGATGGCACAAAGCTCTCATTTACATTCCAGCAAAATTTTAACCATAAGAATCCTTTACATCCTTTCATGATAGAAAATTTCAGATTACAGCACACTCCACTCCTCAGGTGTCAAATAAATTGTGTACCCAGAAGAGACCATGCAATTACAAAGATCGTATCTACGAAGATCGTTGTTTCGGCGAATCACAGTATATAGGTATGAGTGATTATAAGGCGTTCGTTTTATTTCTGGACGGGACAACGTGACAATTATTAAACATAAACGAAGAAATCTTATAAATACTGCTTTTGTTTTGTCCCAGTCGCAAACCAGTTAATTAAAATTAATTTAAAATGCATTAATTTGCTTGAACAAGCAAATTAAATATTAACGATAATGACAACTTAATACACATTTACATCTACGCGTATTTTTATTGGTGTTTCAATGTGTACATCTAAGCAATGAATGAACGATGAACATATCCCATCCTTTCTGCATATACAAAAGACATCTCATTCAGACAAGTTGCACCCCCTCCCTTCCATAAAACTTTGTGCGTTGAGCCTAAACAAAGCTTATTTTGATAAAATATAATATGGAAACGCAGTGTGCAGAGCGATTTGTTCGCATAAGTACAGTTCTCTAGATGCGTAATTCCGAAATACGCAAGAAATGTCCGTATATTGCTGTCTTAAATGTGCACCAAAAGGAAAAAGAGCCCACTCGCAAACTTGTTGCGATCGATTTAAAGGTGAAAATTAAAATAATGAAGAATTATGAAGGAGGGCAAAGTTTATCGTCAGTTGTACATGAAGTCTATTCTCCAATATCAGTACGGGAAATTCATACGAAAAAACCGATTTACGTAATATGCTGCAGAATACATTAATTACGTATGTCGGGAATCTGTATTGTCAGTTGTTGGACTCAGCAAAACCGAACGTGTTAATGTTTAATTTTATACTGTTTTGATCGTCGTGCCATTTCACACGTTTTTTTTTCCACAATGTACACCAAAATACAACTTCATCCGTTTTGAAAACTGTGTGTCTGAAGCGAGACTTGCAACAGAACCATGTAAAGGTTTTGTTAAGTTTGTACAAGTATAGATTTTCCCTCTTAAGCTGAGCAGTAAAGAGTGGGTTGGTGTGTGTCGCTCGCGTGGCTGTCATTAAGGCACTTTGTTATTGTGTGAGGGAAGAATAAGTTTGTTCTTTGTGCTCTCAGCTGTATGGTAATCCGGGCAGCACCTGCTCTCCCTTCAATATAACAGGAAGAAAGAGCTCCCCTCGGCGCGCGCTGCAGTCCCTACTACAATGTCCACAACTAAAAAAAAGTTGCCCTTCCACAAAAAAAGTACCAACCGCCATCTGATTATTTCAGCCATCAGACACTGGGACACTTGTTTGTTTTTCCGCCTTATTTATTTATTTATTTATTTATTTATTTTTTGTAAGAGAATGTCGGCCGACTTCATAGTTTAATTAAAGCAGACTATCTGACGTAAAACTTGTTCGAAGATACTATTCTACTTTTCAGACATATTTATTTCGTTGTACAAGAAAGTTCTGTGTCCGTGTGTCTTTGTGAGCATGTTTGTGAGTACCATATGTGAAGAGGGTTACTTAATTAGGACATTAATTGAAATTGGATTTTAATTTTAGGAATGGGAGTGGCCTTTTGGTTTTCTGAAATGTGTTGCACAACAAAAAGAATTCTTAGCTGTCTGTAAAGGTATTCTTTGGTGCGTCAAAAGCATTTGGTGTCCAAGATTTTAACAAACTCCACGTTTTACGCAAGGTCTTACGTCACATACGCAACGGATATTTGTTTGCCAAAGCGGGTACACATGTCAACTAATTCTGTTTGAATACATATTTAGGCGGATAACGTGATTAGGAAAACAAACCAAGCATTTTGATTAGGTTTATACTACCATGGCACTTAACAAGTCAGGTAGAATTGTACAATATTAATGTTTTCAAAAACAGGAGATGTAATTAATCTAATACATTTTCCTTCCGTAAATGGCTTCTTACCAAATTATGTTCCGCACGGGCTCTCTTAATGAAGTGTGCTCGTTGGCGCACAGGTTTAACATATATTTAACTTGGGTATGTGAAAGTTTACACGCGCGACATCTTAAGATAGAAATACGGAATCTCGTTCGTTTCTTCAGTATAACGCATCAGGTATTTATTAAATTGACGTGACACACATTTCTCGATTTCTACAGCAAAGCGTAACTGAAAGGCATGCTAAAATCCTTCAGAACCCTGCCCAGTACACTTATTCTTTTCAAACTTAATTTATGCCACGCGATTCTGTCTTGGTTAAATCAAGCAGAAAGCTTCTTTTTCTTACTCTCTCTCTCTTTCAGAAGGTGGACTATGGAGAGACTGTTTAACTTAAGTGTTTCTATAGGGGGCTGTTGTAGTTTAACTCCTGCCCACCAGTAGCTGCAATGAACAAAGGAGGGACTCGAGGTCTGACTATTCATCTTTTCTTTGCGCTTTAATTTTCATTGATTTTGAATACAAGGGGAACCCTTGGGGATTCTATCTGAAGGGCAGGACACGCCTTTAGACGCGGCCAGTCCCCCAGCCAACCATCTGCTCCCAACCAAATGGCGTTTTTTTCCATTTCCAACTGGATGTCTCTACTGTTTCTCTTACATATTACACAGCCTTCAGCCAAATTGATCTGGAAGCATGCTAAAGAACTTGCAACGGCATGGTCTTCGCCATATGGTGAGGGAAGCCAGGACTTTCTTTAGCAAATGTTCGTGGGAACATACACGCGGCATGCGTCACACCATAACGATCATGCTGACAATATGGTGATCTGTTTACAAGTCCGTTACCACTAGCACCCGACAGAGATTCTAATGCAGGCTCACAACATTACCGGTACAGCATCGGGAGAAAGCAATAACAACCATAAGTAATTTACTTTAATTCGTTATATTTAAAAACTAAAATTGTCAAGACAAGTTTAGATTTTTGCGGAAATTATTTTTATTCTTGGCATCAAATATTTACAACACAACTGAAAACTCGCAGCAAGAACCGGTATTCGTGTTGCGTAAACACAAACACGGCTGTGAGGTAAAGAGGAAGGCGGATGATGGTTTTCGGCACCCCTAGAGTTTCCACTCTAATTAAGAATGCAGGATTGGGTTCAGAGGGAGGACGATTTTTTTTTCTAAACTGAACATACTTTAGAGAATGGATAAAGAAGTTTTTCCCGTGATCATGTGTGATGTTGCAAAGGCATGCGCTAATTATAATAATAAAGGGTCTGTCGCGTGGCTAGGCTCGCTCATAGATATGGCAGATGATGGATAAGCGGCAGGTCTGCATCTCTCCTCTTTTGAGAAAAAGAAGGGAAAAAAACTAGCGCAAATCATCTGCTCCCGTTCTGCCTCTACCCTCATTTTCATGACAATGCCAGTATGTTTACCTGTGATCCTGGGACCGGGTAGGAATTCCTTTGTCTCCAGGTCAGATTACTTTGGCCAGCTGCTCTGAGAAGGACAAGGACCAATCTGAGAGTGGCCGTATTCCCGATCTGTTTGTTGCTGGGGTCAGGCAGGGAAGCGATTGGGGGATGCTGTTTGGGAGTGGTCGGTGCACCGCAGAGGTTGTGTATGTGTGCATGTTGGAGGATGGGGGTGGAGATGCTGAGATTCAATTGAATGCTTCTGCAGAGTTGAGGGCAGTCGCGTGCCGATGTCTTCCAAAGAACATCTGCTTCTTTCCCTGGGGCAATTTGGTTCATGTGATTGCACGTAGACGTATAGAAGTCCTGCCTATGACAGGAAGGGAAAGAAAAAAGACAATAGAAGTCTATACACGTATTCAGACCAACAGATTGCCAGCGACATCAGGCGCAAGTCTGCGTTGAAAAGAATTATAGTCTTCTCCGTTCGACCTCGTTATGGAAACTCTCCACTAGCATTTGAATTTATGCTAATCAAACTTGTGATTTTTTTTTTCCAGGTCCAATTGCATTGTCATATGGAAGTATCCGAGCAGCATTTTTAATGTTTATATTTAACCATAATTTAGAGTTACATAATTAGTTGTAACGCACTGATGTATGCATACTTTTTCCATTACTTCAATAGTGTTCGACACGTTAATTATTTATAGCTGGTTCCTCCTTGCTACTTAATTATACGGGTAATTTTTAGAACCGGAGAAAAATGGATGCTCTACACCATGTGTATCTTTTGCGTGCTTCAAAAATGTCCCAAACCCCGACACGACCTTCGGCGATACTTGTTTTGTGTAAATAAATCCAATGCACAACTGTGTTTTTTTCGTAGTTAGACAGCACAACATTAACAAAACTGTTGAGTAGAGATAAATTCCATATACTTATTTTACAAATATTCTGTATATTATCTTTAACTGTATGCACTAATATACTAAGAAAAAAAACCACTGCTACAAGTTATAAGGTATATAAATCCCGCAGAGTATATATTATTCCATTTAAATAAATGTAAACTAACTACATTCTAGTTTATTAATAGCAGGTTCCATTTATTTCCTGTTATTTATTCATCGCTTTCATCACTTTTAGTAGGCCTGCATTCATAATAAGGCAAGTACAACTCCGATTGTAACCTGAATGAGTGCAACATTCCAAACTTGAGAATAGAGGATTAAAATGCGGCGATATCCCTTTAAATGACTTCCCATCTTCTTAAGGGCATCTGCCCAGCAATGAACAGATGTAGGCACCTGCAGTGACGGCGCGCATATGTTCCTCTTATTCAAACTTCTAAGACACAGTCACAATGGATGCACTTTGTGTGCCTAAAGTAACCAAATATATTGTCCGTCACTCCCGAGGGACTTGTGCTCGGTCGTTTTTAGTCAGCAAAAACATCTGATAATTTTCTGCAACTGCCTACATAAATTGTTTATATTCTTAAACGAAATGTTTATTTATTTATTTGTAGAGAATGTCTTACAACAAAATACTGGGCGTTAAATACTTTAAATGATCTATGCAATAAAAAAGAAATCCTTTTGTACCACTAGATTTACGAGTCCGTTTATTTTCATGCAAGTTACCCTGGGTTCTGTGTGGGTCCGTTTTATGCTTTGCCAGAATCGATGAATGAAGACTATAAATAAACCCTGAAAAGCTAAAGATATTTATTTATATGGTAATAAAACGTACAAAAAACAATAGGTACACAACAACAGTAGCGTGTGTACACACACGTTCGTGAGCTCGAGAAGCGTCCTAATCTTAGAAAATAATATACATGCAACCATTTATCAGAGATAAACATTTGACGTTTACAGTCTGATAACGCCTACAATAAATACACCAGTGCTCTATAATTTACGCTCAGAAATACTGTCCAGCACAACAGATTTTAAAAGCATGTTACATGGTTATGGTTAGGTGACGTCATCAACTCGAGACCATAAACTGTAACACACGTGTCATTAAAACAGAATGGCATCCAGCCTTTTTGGCTGCCAGAGAATAAATAACGTGTTATGTAGGGATGCAACTGAAAGCGCAGTGTAGCATATGGTAGACAACTTACACGCAGGTGGACACTCAGACAAGGAGCTAGGTGTGTTAACACGCTGAGGGGGACGTCAGAGAGACACATGCAGAGGGGCGGATCAAAATTAGAACCGATTAACACTGTTCACATCGGTTTTTTGTTGGCTTGTATAAAAATACAATGTCGAAACAAAAGTCGTATTACTTTACAGTATTGTTTTATTTAGTGTTTAATCGGTGGTAGAACCCTTTGTCACAATTTGTGGGCAGAAGGGCTGAAGTCGTCTTACGTAATTTTAGATACAAGTATAATTGAAGATAAATTTGCAAGTGATGGTATGAATCATAAACTCTTGCATGTTATTTCAGCCACCTACAGAACTACCTGAATACGTCTACAGTCCATATTACTGCTGGTAAAAAATAAAAATACGCAGAGTTTGTTAATGTCTTGGTCACAAAAAATGGGGGAAAAAAATGTGATTACGAAATAAATGGTAACGCGACCGTATTTTTTAAGTTACATCAAACGCTCAGTATTTTTACTCGATTGCTTGACTTTCCACCTTTCTTAGTTGATCGATCCAAGAGTTGTCGTCTTGTATCTGCCGGCGTCGGTGTTTTACGTCATAGCGTTGGTCCGTCTCAAACCTGAACTGGCTGTGCAGGGAACGTATCCGAAATTAAAAACACGGTGTCTACGGCGTAGTTTGTAGGTAGGTTACGAATTTGAAAACGGATTCTTAAAAAAACAAACAAACAACAAAAAATGGAACGATCCGCCTGACATCATCTTAGCTAGATCTTTGACTTTATTTTTAATTTGTATAGTCATTAAAGCGGTTTCAAAATCGAACGTCAGTGGATTGCTATGCATGTTGTCATGTTTGGTTCAACACCCTAAATGACAAATCCTTTTGCAAAACGAGCGCTAAATGTTTGTTTTATTGTCATTTATTCAGCCATGCTCTGAAACTGGCTTGCAACTGAAGTGCAGTTTACAGTAGCATAAAGAACCCAGACACATGAATGATGAAACAGATAACTAAAAACAAAAGGAAAGTCTTATCTTAAAGGATAAGTTTAGTCAGTATGGCTTCTTAATGTAGCGCCACAAGTTAGCAAAAAAATTATACCACACCAAGATACAAAAAGAAAGGCACATTTTACAGCTGTGCAGTTTACAAAGAAAAATAGCCATTTGTTTTGCAGATGGTTTATTGAACATTAGTTGTGTTGTTTATTGTGAATTTTTAACTTGTGTTGTGTTCATAACTTGCATCTACATGGAACTATTATTTTAAGAGTATTAGATGTCAGTGAGAGACTCTTGGGCAGACCGTGTCAGAGATTCAAAGTCTGAGCACTTATGCATTCTCCCATAGTTAAAGTGGCATTGCTAGATAACAACAGTTGAACTTTGTTTTGTTTTAGTTAGTAGTAACCAGACAAAAATGATATAGGTTCTCATGTTTAAAATTTTCTGTTTGTTTTTTTCCCCCTTACGCTTCCATTTTACTGTACATTGTATCAACAACTATGATGATTTACCTCCATGTCGTAATTTCAAACTCTTATGTAATATGATATTATATGGCGTCACTGACCCCCACCACATACACACACATGCATCTTCTTTAGCTTGTATTGTCCTTTCACAGATGGGGGTGAAGGGACTCCAGGGCTTTGTGGAGAATGCAGGACCAGGAGTGTGCGTCCAGGTGGACCTCAGGAAGATGGCAGAGCAGCACCTGCGGGTTCACCCAGGCAGCCAGCCAACCCTGGTGGTGGATGGGACAGCCTGCCTGAGGCTCTGGTACCGCTGCCAAGCCTGGGTGCACGGTGGGCAGTGGCGGGAGTACCTCCATGGTATGCAAGAGTTCGTTGGGGCATTCTCCTTGGCAGGGATTCGACTCGTGTTCTTTCTTGATGGGGTGGTGGAGGATGGGAAGAGGGAAGAGTGGGTGAGGCGTCGGCTGAGGGTCAACAGAGATGTGGCAAACCTATTCTGCCACCTCAGGGAGCATGGGCAGCAGCCGAGCGGCAAGATGGTGTGCCTGCCCTCGGGACTGGCCACCTTCTCTCGCTTTGCCCTAAAGTTGCTAGGCCAGGAGACCCACAGCTCAGTGCGTGAGGCCGACTACGAAATTGCTGCTTATGCCCGATGCAACGGCTGCATGGGCATCTTGGGCCAGGACACGGACTACCTCATCTTTGACAGTGCCCCTTACTTGTCTGTCAATAAGCTGCAATTGGACAACATGACCACGGTGATGTTTTCCCGGGAGGGCCTGTGTGACGTGCTGCGGCTGCACATCTCTGACCTCCCACTGCTGGCATGCATCCTGGGAAATGACATGGTGCCAGAGCAGCATATGCAGGGCCTGCGCAGGGACTGTGTAGCTGCATACCAGAGAACACCATCCAGCAGGTACCACAAGGGTAATAAGGTGCTCTCCGTGTCGGACTTTATCAGGCAACACCGACCCCTTAGGGAGGGGTCTCAAGGCATGGCCCACCTTCCCCTGACAGATGGAGATCGAGTGCTGGTAGAGAAAGGGGTGAAGGCCTATTTGCTTCCGGGTCAGCAATCCCCATGGGTGACCTTTGACCATCCACTTCCCCCTACAACCTTTGCTATGGAAAAATACTCATATGTAGATGTTTTAGAGGTAAGGAAACTGCAGTGACTTGCACTTTGAAATGGATGGAGAAATATTTCTCTTCATTATTTCCTGTAATTTCTAGACCTAATTAAATTCTTATGTGGAATAGGGAGAGGCCATTTATAAGTACACAAACAGACTCCTAATAATATAAAGCAGGGGTGTCCAATCATGGTCCTGGAGGGCCACAGTGGGTGCAGGTTTTTGTTTTAACCTTAATGTAAATTGTATAATTTACAATTGTATAATTGTTAAATATAATCATGTCAATCCAGAGCTCTGATTAGCTTTATTCATTTTTTAAAAGAATTTTTAAAGCATGACGGAAGTGACGGACATGACAGCAGGACCTGCTGATGGTGCTTCTTAGAATTTTTTAACAATTATAATAAAATTGATTAAAAGGTCAAAGTATTTGTTAATTATCACTTAAGTTCTTAAGTCACAGCTCCTGATTAAACATTCTTTGTCAATGGCACCTGTTTCTGCTGTTAATTGCCACTGCAGCCCTCCAGGATTGTGATTGGACACCCCTCATATAAAGTCGTCTTTTACTATCTCTGGTGCAAACTGAGTATGTATAGTTCACCCCTTGTGCAGCTACTCTGAGTGTTATAGCACTATGTTGGTGTGAACACTGTGGTTCACAGGCAGCTGAGAAGATGCATGTAAGAGCAGAAAGCTTCATGGTCTACAACATCCTGCATGATGGCATTGTGGAATGTAGTAACACACTAGAGGACCAGGAATGTACTGGTCTCCGTCCCCATGCGGCTGTGTATCGGCCAGCCAGGGCACACATCTATGGGCTGCTGCTGCAAACACAGCCAGGTGAGGCAAGACTTCAGTGCTATGTATCTGTTTCAAATGAACCACTGTCAGTCATGAACAGAGATGTGACAAATTTAACCTTTTTTTTTTTTTTAAGCGAACTGTCCCAGGAGACGCTTGCCATCTTTGTTCAGCTTTTTATCAGGTTGTTGTGTTAAATTTTTGGTGTCTAGACTTTTAGCTTTTGGGGGATATTTATTCCAGCTTTAAATATGTTAGCCAGCATCAAAAGACATGAAATAAACATTTACAGTTCAGGAGTTTTAGTGGCAGATTATTTAAAAAAAAATCAGACAGAAATACAATATATGGACAAATATATTCAGCTGCCTGGCCATTACACCAACAGGGACTGAAATGACATGGTATTCAAATTCATGTACTTCAGTATGGAGGTGGTCCCCCTTTTGCAGCTATAACTGCTTCCATTCTTCCTGGAAGGCTGTCCACAGGATTTTGGAGTGTTTCTGTGGGAATTTGTTCCCATTCATTCTGTAGAGCATTCATGAGATCAGGCACTGATGTTGGACAAGAAGGCCTGGCTCATAATCTCTGTTCCAGTTCATCCCAAAGGTGCTCGATGGGGTTGAGGTCAGGGCTCTGTGCAGGCCAATCAAGTTCTTCCACACCGAACTCATCAAACCATGTCTTTTTAGTCCTTGCTTTGTGCACTGGAGCACAGTCATGTTGGAATAGAAAAGGGTCTTCCCCAAACTGTTTCCACAAAGTTGGAAGCATAGCATTGTCCAAAATGTCTTGGTATGCCAAAGATTGCCCTTCACTGGAGATAAGGGGCCTAGCCCAAACCCTGAAAAACAGCCCCACACCATTACCCCTCCTTCACCAAACTTCACAGTTGGCACAATGCAGTCAGCCAGGTAACGTTCTCCTGGCATCCGCCAAACCCAGAGTCGCCCATCTGACTGCCACACAGTGGAGCGTGATTCATCACTCCACTGAACACGTTTCCACTGCTCCACAGTCCAGTGTCGGTGTGCTTCACATCACTCCATCGCTCGGCCATGGAAACCCATTCCACGAAGCTCCCGCCACACAGTTTTAGTGCTTACATGAATGCCAGTGGACGTTCGGAACTCTTCAGCTATGGAATCAGCAGAGCGTCAGTGACCTTTACGCACCAGGCGCCTTACCAGTCGTTGACCCCGCTCTGTGATTTTTATGTGGTCTTCCACATCGTGGCTGAGTTGCTATTGTTCCTAAACACTTCCACTTTCAGTTGAATGTGGAATCTCCAGCAGGGATGAAATTTCACGAACCATCTTGTTGCAGAGGTGGCATCCTATCGCAGTACCGTGCTTGAATTGACTGAGCTCTTCAGAACGACCCATTTTGTATCACGAATGTTTGCAAACGGAGACTGTATGGCTGGGTGCTTGATTTTATAGACCTTAGGCAACGGGTCTGATGGAAACACCTGAATTCAGTAATTAACAGGTTTGGCCAAATACTTTTGTCCATATAGTGTATGAAACCCTGTGCATATCCAAATATCTGTAGACTTGTAAATGTCAGCTGAGTTGTGTATGTGTGGAGGATTAAATTTACCTGTTTAGAAGATGAGCTTGATGACCAGAAAGCAGAAAATTCTGCAAAGGCGCCTGTGATAAAAGATGTATGGACCTCTCAGTCTGAAGGTGTCTGACAGTCAGTAAATAAAGGAGACTGGTTTAAGTGCTAATGTTTAGGTTCTGTTACATAATCCTAAATAGTACTCATTTAGTAACTGGCACAGGGTCTAGTAACAGATGAGGTAATGGAACTAAGTATTGCTGTCACTACCTGCTGTGTGTTAACATTTTGTTCGTGTTACTGTTTTTGTTTTAGTTGTTTGAAGCTGGACCTGTCCCCTTTTGAAAATGGTACAATCCGTTAGTGATATCTTTTCCTCTACGGAGTGTTCTGTTTCCCTAATTTTATTAAAAGTTCTCACCGTGTGTTAACCCAAAGACCACCTTTATCTGCTTTTCAGACTATTAATCTGGTGTGTCAATGTTCACCCTGCAGACATTTGTGTAATGAGGTATGGTTTGGCCTGGGCAGGGGGCCCGCCCCCCCCGCCGGGGGGGGTTTTTTTTTTTTTTTTTTTTTTTTTTTTTTTTTTTTTTTTTTTTTTTGTTTTGTTGTGGAAGGATG
>JABJVR010000052.1:8006438-8067720 GCA_025773905.1 Chitala chitala | reverse complement strand
GTGCTCTGGGATGGGCTCCAGGTTTCCCCGCGACCCTCACCAGGAATAAGCGGTTAAGATAATGGATGGATGGATCTTTTAGCATAAACACCAGTAGAAATAAACACCTGAAATTGTATTTAACCGATTTTCCGAAATCCACATTTTAATTATTTTCGTTCATTCACATTCCTTAGCAATAGTAAGATTCTTTTCATGTAGAATAATTTACAGCCATTGTGTTCCTACATGTTTAGGTTTATAAACCTTACAATGGACAGTGGTTCAAAACAAGCAAAAAATGACTTGAAATTGAACATTTTATTGAAACATTTCATATTGGGAGCCATTTTATATACAGTACAGTTCTCTATAAAAATAGTTGTGACAAAGCTGGCAATGGAATGTACTGATTGTGAAAACTAGATTATACTGACAGATCCTAAAAAGCTGGTACTGAGGTTTATAAATGCACTTCTTTATTCTTACATTCATAAAGGTCAAAATCATCCATCCATAAATCAAGGGCCAATCTGGCATGTCAAAACTAATGCAAAAAAAAAAAAAATCTGTCATTCTGCCACCTGCTTTAACAAGTCATAACTAAGCAATGCACTAGATGATGTAATGTAGGCCACAGGCCTTTGTTTATGAACAGAATACAAAAAAAAAATACAAAAAGGAATGTCTGAATATGATGCACTGTCCTGAGGACTGATGAGGTTCAGTCACTCTGTGACAGACTGTACAGACCACAGCATGTGCCGAGCAGCACGGCTGATGAATTGTCCCTGAGTTTACTTGGGAAAGACCGTCACAACATCATAGCCCTCGGGAGGGGTCACACGTTCTCGAGCGTGCTTCTCGCAGTAAATCTTGTCTTCCACGAAGAAGTGGCCTTTCTGCTTGAGGTTCATACCGCAGTCTGTACACACGTAGCACTCGGGGTGCCGGACCTTGTCTCTCAGCTTCACGACCATGCCTCTGCAATTGAAATGGGGGAAAGTCAAGCAATTCATGACTAAATATGTCAGCACTGTTAGCACTTGCGCCTCCATGGCCATGGGTTCAAATCTGGCTCTCAGCACTGAGTGTGTGGGCTTTGCATGTCCTCCTCATGCATGCGTGGGTCTCCTCCAGGTTTTTCAGTTTCTACACACAGCCCCTACAACATGCTGGATGTTTCTGTCTTTGTGTGTGTGTGTGTGTTTGTGTGTGTGTGCGCACGCGTGTGTGTGTCCTACAATGGGTGGGAGCCCCATGCAGAGTGTCCCCTGTTGTTAAAGAGGAAGTACCCCAGTTAAAGCATGAATGCCAGCTGATTACAGTTTAAATTAAATTTTAGTTTAATTGCTGGAATTAACAATGAGATGCAATATGTTTATATGCAACAGCATATTTTGGTTCTGTATGATTAAGGCAGTTTGGGTGGGACACAGTCGTGTTCATTAGTAGCTGGCCTTCTCAGTTCTATAGGCTGGCTCAGTGCCATTTCTGCTGCTACCCTAAGACACCTGGGAGTGGTGTGTTCTGCTTTGTGACTTTCAATGCCTATCGCTGACATGTTTCAGAATGAGCTGCTGTGTCTTTTAATCCTAGTTAAGCAAAACAAATCTTAATTTTTAATCTTAAAAAGCCAATAAACTTTAAAAACCAACAAACCAGATGACCTTATACTTACATGATACCTGATCCACACTTGTCACATAATGGTAACTTTTCTGTGTTCCCAACTGAGGAACTGATCTTGGTGGTTGGAGCTTTAACACTTCTGAATCCAGACGGTTTATTTGAGTCACCTACAGCGAGAAAGCAAAAATGAGCATGCCACTGCTTTAAGAAACCAATGCTCAGGAAGCTAAAACTAACAGTTAAGAGAAGTGTATTCTTGGACCTAACATCAAGTACTATATTGGTGAAAATAACAACCAGAATGCTGGTGTTAGTTATCAACTCCTACTCTAAAAATGAGATGGACTCTTTTCAAGCTCCGTGAGGTGATTCACATTTATTCATCTGGTTCTGTCTGTGTTCCAGGTGTGTATTGGTTCAATGGGATTGGTACCAGATTCCAGGATCTCCTGCAGCACGTTGAAAGAGGCAGACTGACGAGGTGGCTCTTTGGACTCTTGGTTCTCCTGGAGCATTTTGTAGACCTCTGAGTCGGCAGCAATCACGGGTTTTCCAGTTGCAGGCTTAGGGGCATCTGAACTGTTTAAAAAGATACAAATGCTCATCACAAAAAGCAGCATGTATATAAATATGGTAAACATTTCAGGTGCCAGTTTCTTTTAGAACTGCACTTACAAGCCCCAAATCCCTCACAACCGTTGTAACATCACACAATGACAAACATAATTTTCAGTCAAAAATGTGCTGTTTAGGAGATAATTTAGACTGTTGGCCTATGGACTGAGCTCACAGACATGCACTGCAGAGGTGGACAGATTTCCGGGAGAAGAACAGCTCATGGTTAAATTAGCAAGGTTTGAAACTACTTAATATCTCTCCTACTAAAATTCCTTTCATCCTATACAACATTTATTCAGAGCCTTCTATGCATGGCTCAAATTGCTATATTTAACTAGCAAAAATGTATGGTTCAATAAAGAAGACTGCCAAAAATAAAATCTTGTGTGATTTTAAAGTGTAACATTTACTGCAGCGTGTCTCTGTCTATCTCAGACACTAATGGAAGTTAAAAGGAAACACACTTAAGGGTGATAAAGTGCTGCTCATCAAGTCCCAACTTTAGAACTGACAAGAGAAGAAAACGCATCTAGTTTACACTGACCACATGCCACACAACATGCCAACTGCCACATGTAAACAAATATTCCTTATTGTGCATCAGCATTGAAAGAATTTCTCACAGTACCATTCCACATGGCTCTAGGGCAGTTTTCTACTTTTGTAATGACAAATCGGATAACATACTCCTCCTGTATAATGGGCAATTTCCTCTTCTGCACCATTTTGGTTCTGGCTACCAAAGTGCTGTTCCATGTTTACTCAGTACAGTAATTTGAATCACATCCACACTGCCTCATGTTAGCCTGTGAGCCTTTTAAAGGTGTTCCAGTCACATCATCTAATCATCACACTCATTTTCCATTTCAGGTTCATACCCAGGTACATAAAATGTAGCCTTTTCTTACCCTGTAAAAACCCGGGAACCCTTTTCCTCTGCCCACGGGACACCAGAAGGCACATCTATGTGTACTGCTGATAGTAAAGTAGCGATGATACAGCAGAAAACAGACTGCTTACACTCACCAAAAATACTTTGTGTGAAGCGAAAGCAAAATGTCTTAATTCCAGACATTTTTAACAACTTTCACTGCCTGTCAGTTGCTATGTGTAGAAAGAGAAGATTAATACTGACTGCCATAAACCAGTGCCTTAAACTAGCACAACACCTGCTGAATGAACACGCACCCAATTAAAATTTAAGTGGTAAAATCTGTATTATGCCTGAACAGTAGTTTAGTGTACAAAGACTTCATCAAAGTGGCAAGTTCATCTTAAATTTATTTCCATGTGAGGAAGGGAAGTGTTTTAGTGGGAAGGCTTTGGGAACGGTGTCTGGCATTCTACTGTACCAGCCACCAGTCTTTATGGAATGAGGTGAAGATGAGTGGAGATCGACAGCCGGTGTTGCTTACATTTTCTCCATCTCTGAGGCCCCTGTGCCCTGTGCATCTTCTACCGCGCTGTTGAAGCTCTTGATGTTCTCAGAAGAATAGAGCTTGGATGGATTGTTGTACTGGCTGGTCACCACCTTGGGACTGGAACTGCTGCCAGCAAATGGCAAAGCACTCCTGTTGTGGGCGGAGCCAATGTGTCTGACTTCCTGTGTGTAGCCAAGGGGGGGAGGGGGAGGGGGTGGTGCAGTGAGGGCAGACATGTGACACACGGCAAAGGTCATGCAAATCATGCAGTAGATACAGTGAAAGTGCCAATGAGTGGAACGCTTCTGTGAAATGCAGGACGTGAAAGTGAAGAAGAAGCTAGTGCGTTTTCAAAGAGGAAGACACTACACCTTTCATATTACTGGTCTCTCAAACAGTCCACTTTCAAAACAGAAGAAATTTAAAGCTGAGCACTTCAACAGATCTAAAAATGCGTTTATACAACTGTGGCTCCTTAAACATTGTAGCAAACAGTCCTCTATATGCTCACACCTTTTTGTTTGATATGGAGCAGTGAACAATCCAAGCTGTGTACAGTGGGTGTAAAAAACACACAACCTCAACTGCAGCAGAAAAGGCCCAGAAAACAAATGAACACAAAGGTCTCAGCAGCCTCCTAGGCCTGCACGTACAGACCACATAATCACACGTTCACATTTCCGTACGAACACTAATCTCATTATCGTATTCAAAATCACAGCATTGCCTTGAGATCTCCTTATGCGGTCAGTCATTAACTCATTTACACTGCTACTTTTTCCAACATGTACACACCCCAGATAAGAACCTGTGCCACACCTGGTGCTATGCCAGGCAGCAGTAGTCTCTCAGTGAGCTTCACACATGCTCACACAGCTTGACATTTCTCCTGTGTTAGCACTTTTACATTTGCAACAAAACAGTTTTACAGTCGCCAGTGGACTATTTATATCAAAATTTAGCTTTAAATGAGCTCACAGTATATTGTATAAAATGCTCAAATGGGTTGTTAAAATAATTACACCCTCAATAATGACTAAAAAGGTTAAAGAGGAAAATCAAGAATTTCTGTTTATAATTGTCTCTTCACAACTAAGATTAATTATGCTGCCTTTATGACAGTATCTGACAACAAAATGCCTATTTTTTACCTCACAAAGTTAATATTTGCCAAACTTTAAAACTGAGAGAAAATGGACTTTTGCTCCATGCGTCCACCAATGTAATAAAAGGAGCAGAGTTCCTCCCTTCTCCATTCCAGACTAGGATGGAGATGACCTCGCATTCTTCACACACTAATAATACGTCTGTGACGACATGGCATAGCTTCCAGTATGAGGTAATCGTTCATGGATTGAATTAAAAACTGAGTTTCATCAACCCAACAGCCTCATTTACAGGCTGTTTAATTGCTACCAGAAGATCCTGTGTATGTTATATATAAACACACACACGCACACACATTTTTATATTTTTCCCTCATTGTATAAAATGCAAAACTAAAGTCCCAAGTAAGAGTCAATATATAGATTTTTTTTTATTATAGTGGTACATGAATAAAAATTATAAATAAATAAGAATAACCTGTATGGTCCTGACTCAAAAGGCAAAAGTTAACAGCAGAAACAGAAAATTGTACACAAAAAACAAAGCATCACTCCAGTGGGAGTCTCTGGACATAAGACATTCAAGCTCTCTGTCTTTCTCCAACAAAAGAGCAGCATTATGAGTATTACTGAGTCAGTTCTCATATCCCTTTTACTACATGTCCCATAATTAACACACTCATAAATCTCTCACCAAGACAGGCGTCCTTGGTACAATGCACTGCATGTGGCACTTTACAGCAAGCACTTACAGATGCTCACCTGAGGCACTGGGCTAAAACCCCCATCTCCCTGGTTATGGACTGTTGTGGCATAAACATTGACTCAAACTCTGGCACTGCCAGCCAGTCCTTCGTGTGTGCAATGGTGACGCAAACGCACTCGAGACCAATCACGCAGCTTTATGAGGCGTTTAAAGGGCACGTGCTACTCGTCATACTCCATCGTCAGTGTAATCACACATTTTACAGGCTGCCTTTGAGAATGACGGACACTTACCTGCGGCTCAGACGCGAGGTTCATTTTATACGGGTTGGTTTTACTCTCTTCAGACGAAAAGGGAGACCACATCTTAGAATCTGACCTGGACGAGGCAAAAGTGAATCCACTATGAGCTGCTGCTATGTTGTACGTTAATTATTAATAACAGTATAGTCAACAAGCATCATATGGAAAAGCACTCAATTACCCAGCGGTCAAATTAATTTATTTTTAAATAATGAATAATACTGTAGAACCGCCCATAAGAACATGTCTATCGGTTCCGACAATGTCAATGATCACCGCTGACTGCTCTCAGCATACTTCACACTACCATGTAGACTCGAGAAATGATTTTATAACTCAAGCTTGTGGTGGTTCTGGTCACTAAAGTCAGCCCTGCATATCCAAACTGATCAGCCTCTCAGAAACCCAACAGCCTTTTCATTGTAAGCAATGCTAACGTTTAAAGTGCACATGACTGATGGCATTCTAGAGCGGAATCGGAACGCCATCATGCACGGCTACACGTCAGCACTCTGTGTACACGCCATTACCCCTGCTGCAGTGTTGCAGTGTTAATGTGCTGTGTACCACACTGAACCCCCAAAGAGTCCACACTCTGAGCAGTTTCTGAACACCGTAACACCTGCACTGACATCATGCTATTTACATTTTGTGTACCTGGAGACACATTCATTCATGGCTGCCGTTTATTTCGTATCATTACATATTGCACTCATGTTTATAGCCCGTTACATATTAACTATGTTAAATGTACTCTTATGGTCATTAATGTTATTTGTATTCCTAATTCTACTTGCAACACCTTTATTTTTTTTTCCTTGTGTTGAAGCTGACCATAGCTATATGACCAAGTATTTTTAATATACACATTGTATACAGACTATAAATAATCTTTGATTTTGTATATGTCTGTGTTTTGCATGTCTTTTTAGTGTAGTTGATATGCCTAAGAGTGGGGTCAACAGCAGCCTCTTCACTGAAGCCGTTTTTGCACAAGTGTTTGGCATTCTTATAAACACATTATGTTCTGGAATCATTTATGTGACACTGTATTAAATAAAATGGGACTCACCACAGCACTGTCTTAGCAGCATGTGTTCAAGATGAGAAAATCATCTCTGCTTCAAATCTATAGCATTTAACTTTATCCTTCTAACATTTATCCTGTGGTCTCATTCAGGCTCTTAACTATTCCACCTTGAATAGAGAGTCCATTTCATTCACTAATTATACTATTAACAGCTGTTTCTGCTGTGAACTGTGCATTGAACTGCCAAAGAGTTGTATAAAAGTCAGCCATAGAATGAATTTGTTATACCTTATACAACCTGCTCCTTCCCATTATATACTAGATGCATAACACAAGGCATCTCATTTTCCTGGACTTGCCACATGATACAGCTGAGCCAGGTGCCAGGTAGACAGAGGTGAAGGTAGTCGTCTGGTTTGGCGTGGCCTACCTGTCAATGGAGAGGACCATCTCCTCAACGCAGCCCTTGATCTTGTTCTGAGCTTCCAGGTGTGTCATGCCCTCGGTTGCCTGCCCATCGATGGCCAAGATCATGTCCCCTACACAGAGATTAGCTTCAGCAGCCTTACTGCCTGGGGTCACCTAAGGACAAAGGCCACACACTGTCAGGAAGGGCCCCCAGAATCACCCCTGATGTCCAGTCTGTCTGTTCAGTGAATGAAAGGGTATGATTCCAGGCTGTTAGGTAACCAGGACACTTTACCATCCGGATAATAATCTGGTAAAATTACAAGTAGAGACTGTGTATCCAAGTGTGAGAGCAGAGGATCATTCCAATAAGCAGTACATGTGGCAGTATAGGCAGGGCAGGGTGGGGATGGAAGATGTCTAAGAGATAAGAACTCTAGCAACTTCCAGAACATACCAAGACAAGACTTACTCCATAAATCAATGCAGTCAAGTGGTACCCATTCTCTAAAGGCACCCACACATACGCATTTCAAGAAAAGTTTACAAAAAAATTTGTGGTGCCACTTTCAACCTTGAATTGCTCAACAAATGACCAAGGCTGTGAAGACTGGAGCTCCCTGCCATCTATCCCATTCTTCTAATGCTTCCATGTTCACCACAACCATGTCTGGTACTGGCATCTCAATCTAACTAGTGAAAGGTCACAAGAAGCCAACTGATGCGTCAGAATACAGACCCCGCTGCCCTCCCAATTGGCACGCACAGTAAAGACACAAAGCACCAGCACCGCACCCATTCCAGGTGTGCAAAGCTTCACCTGCAAGTGACTCACTGTTTTCAAGCTACAGGCTGCTTTCATTGGCCTCAGACTGCTGAGATAGGCATAACTGATGGCCATGTATGCCAGCACACCTGGGCTGTAATTTGAAAGGTGGAGGAATCAGGTTCCAGAAGTGGACAGAACTGAATTACAGATGACTCGCAGATCACAGAGTGGCCCACAGTCCTAGAAGGCAAATGAGCAAAGGCCAAAAAATTTCATACAATAACCCAGAGGAGTGCATGTTATGGAACAGACTAAGAAAATTGTTTCTCAGGACAAATTAAGTCAGTGACACTACGTGGAGCACTACAGATGTAAACGTGATGTCTGATTCGGCTGAAGGTGTAATGTGGAAATTAAATGTTGACCATGCATCAGAGACATGAAACAGATTTAAAGCCATAGTACACTGCCAGAATTATACATGTAATTAAACGTCTTTAGGCTTAGGAGAATGATAATACCTACCTCTCATCTCTAAAGGTAAATGCTTACGAACTCTTTTGTGTGAACTGTTAAGGTCATATATTTACAGAGACCCTTAGGGATCAAGATAGAAAAAAGGAAAAAAAAAAAAAATCATCCCATTGAATTAGCAATTCATACCCTCAAATTATTAACTGATACGTTATAGATTTTTCACAGACATGGGTCATGGGGCGTGTTTTGTTAGTTAAACATAACACTGTGTCATCTTTGGCATCCCTTAATTGCATTTTATGGGGAAACAGGTAGTTAAGACATAAAAACTTTGACGATACTACAAATGGCATACAGTTTATAAAAATAAAAATCAGCTACAAGGTTCTGGAGTGCTTCGTGGCTACAGATAGAATTACAACGAGGGCAGAGATTAGAACATGACCTTGTAGACGTTCACATTGATAATAGGACAGATACTCACAACTGTCAGTAATTATCTTTCAGGCTTTCATGGCATTGACAGAATGTAAAGCGTTGGGTATTCTCAACATTATCCATATAGAATATCGTGTGATGTGTAACAAAGTTTGATAGGTCATACTTTGTCATTTGGTTCAGCACTGACTTTGATGCTATTAATGCCAAAATATCACACTAATGTAACATAAAAATACATCAGTTACCATCTTATAACTCCTTATGACTGAAACTTAGTAGTCCTAACAACACTGCAACCACAAGCACATAAGTTTGAAATCTGTAGGTCACCTCACTGGTTCCCCAATGTGAGGACGCATTTTGAGGGCACAATAATTAAGCTTTCAGTCAACAGTAACTGCTGGTGGGTCAGCGGGTAGGACACCGGGCTGGGGTGCAGAAGCCTCCCTGTCTGAATCCCAGCCCAGCATTTCGCCATGTCACTGACCAAGACACTAGCTCCCTGGGCACTGAAAATGGCTTCCCACTGCTCCCCCCAGGGGGATGAGATAAATGCACAGAAAAAAAATCCTGGTATGTGCCCCACATACTTGCACATAGAACCTGTTTCCCTTCCCTTCCCTTTTCCCCCTAGTATCATACTGCATATTTATTAAGGCAAAGTTATACCGTAGAAAGAAAATGGTGCTAACTTTTGCAAACGTACATGTGAGCTGTGGTAGCAGAGTGTGTGGGTGAATCTGCAGGGGACAAGTGTGTGGACCACACCAGACAAATCCCTGGCCATTCCCAGACAGTCTTCAATATAATAAAGAAACAGCAAAAAAAAAAATACCTTTAACGCATAAGCACCTCCATGGAGAAATGCGTAAATGCAGAACTACCTACTTTGAATTTTAAGACCATGCTGCTCACTTCTGCAATTCTGTTCCATCCTGCATAGGGCCCAATCACACACCAGCAAGGTTAAGGTCAACAGAACCTACAGGTGACCACTAAATCGACTGAGCAAGATGAGGAGGAAGGTGTGCATTTCACTGGGTTAACTCATTATGCTGATGTTGCTGCAGGTAAGTGGGATCTCACAGCTATGACCCAGCATTAAAGGCACACCACGCACCTGGCCGAGAGTATGTGGTTACAATGATGTTTGTACACAAGGTGTAGCAGAGTGCATGCAAAGTCCGTGTTTGAAGATATAATCCAAAACAAAAGCCAAAGAGGGAACACAATTGGAAAAAAAAAAAAATCATATTCACGCTCAGAGAAATCACTAACGTGGATAAGATAAAAAAAAAAAAACATTTAACACCAAAATACAAGCACGTGTAAATTTAATGTTAGTGGCTATTAGTTCAGAAGTATTAATTCCATCAACAACACCGCATAAACATTTAAAAATACATCCTTCTGTTAAAGGTGCAGAATAAATGTCACGGACCAAAGTCAGGAAGGTTGTGCCATCATCATCATCATGCCCGAACATTAACATTTGGCTTAATGTCACAAAAAATTAAAAAGTCAAAAATTAATTCCGATGCAATGAATTAGTAAGTCTTATTAAATTGTTTCTATAGTGGTGTTCAAAGGGATGATGTCATTGTTAAAACTACCGCTGTTTGGAAGAGTTATATCAATTACATTTACGACTGGCACTGTCGAAAAAAAACTATGTACAGATATATAGTACGTCACAACTATTTCAACTAAACCCTTTCTGTCAGTAATTTTAACCTTCAGTATTTAAGCAGAATAAGCACCCCAGAAAGACGCAGACGACAATTGCAAACAGCATGCACAAACTGAAGACTACACTGGCCAATCCTGGAACTCCTGTGTCCGCCCCAGAAAGGAATTCCGGATTCACGGTGTCCGGCAGCCTGAAGGTAACTGAAACCAGAAATGCGTTTAGGAGAACCGAAAACATTTACTGCTGCCACTTACTCGCGATATGGTCAATGGTTGTTCGAAATCTTTTCCTCCGACCAGGCGGAACCCCCACGGTCCTGGACCTTTAATGACAACTCGCAGCGGCATGCTTTCTGGAGACAAGGACAGCTAGAGAACTTCGGTGAGCCTGCAGGAACACGCGTTTTGTGCTCTATGTCTGGGAGCCGAGCCGAGCCAAACCTGAACGGGGGGGGTGCTTTCCGTGGAGTCACCGAGGGGCGGTTCCCCGACCCACTGCTATCGCACCGACAGTTCTCTCCAATTTTCCAAGTTGATAGGAGTCGTTTCCTATGTTTGTTCAGGGATGTACCGTTACGTCATCTTTTACAAGCAGCCTTACCTTTTATGGTAGAGCCCCTATCCAGGATGTGGAACATGCCGCTCCCCAATGTAGGATTCCTGGCATCAGTCCGTGCTATTGCCCCGAGACATACTGCAACCTATTTTGATGATGTAATTTTTTTGAAATTAATAAATATATCTTTAGAAGAAGTTGGTTGACAATAGCAAATTCAGAAAATTGGGTTGTTTACGAAAGCTGATTTATATTTTATTATAAAATTCCTTTAATTCGTTACTTTGACGCGCCGGTGAGTTTAAACACTTTTTTACTAGAGATACTTCAGATCTGCAATTATTCGACCCATGCGCTACAAAGCTACTACCTCCTATCTCCTAAAAATGACACAAATTTGAAAATAAAGTCCAGGTCTCACCCATCACAGCTTCCAGAGGGAAGTGTCAGGATGATTCTGTGCCCATATAAAGACGTTGAGCCGTTAATTTCATTTTGCACATTTCTGCAAAAATTGAAGGCACACATCTACAAAACATTACCAAATTACCAGAACTAGTCACACAGAAAACCATTAAACCATGCAGATCCTTAGTGTGATGCTCTAGATATTCAGACATTGTCTGAAGGACACTGGGCATTGTTTCAGTTAGAAAAGTTCTGTAGCCAAACCTGACCGGCAGGAGAAAAAGACAAAACCGTACCTCAAGCATGTGATTGCAGTGTTTTTATAGTATGGGTTCAATGAGTGGCCTAGGTTTCATTTCAACTTTGAAGTAGACACATGCCTTAGGGCTGGAGAAGGCCGTGCCCCTACTAAAACCTACGCCTCATCATTGTGCCTGACCACATGAAGTACCGGATTCAACGTCTTAGCAGTACAATTCAACTCATTTATACATCTCTGAACAAATTCATTATTGGTTCAATGAAGAGATCTGGAAACACACGTGTATAATTTACACCATACATAGCCTAAGGTAATCTCTTGCTTTTTGCTTTTCTGACCGGTGTAGTAAAAAACTGTTGCCCTTTCAACTGTGCAAGTCAGCACAGGTGAGTGAAATGCACTACATCCGAGTTGAGCTCTCCATGTTACTACCGATAGTGTACGCTACAATACTGTAATACCTCAACTTACACGTTTTCAATGCTGAATTTATAAATATGCATAATATCCATAAGTTAATCACGTAACACGGCTTAGAAAAAATATTTTATTAGCAAAATTAGGCATAAAACTCAGTAGGTAATGTAATGAACGTCACGTCGGATGGGAAAATCATGACAAAACAAAAACTGATGTTGTAGTGTTCACTTACAAAATAGATCAAAATGAATCCCATAAAATCCCTTTCTAGCATTTGTGAAATTTTTGAGAAAAGCATTTAATAAATAAAGTATTTCACATGAAGCGAAGAGGCGCTCGTTAGCTGTTATATGCTTTAATATAGTTTTATTAAATATTGCATAATACTGAAATCACAGCATAAAGTTTTCGTTTTTAATTTAGTATTGTCACTGTAACAGCACCGCAAAAAAAAGCAAACAAACTTCAGAATGTGCATTACATCAAACTGCAGTTTATAGATCACAATCCATAATAATGTATTGTAAGCACTGTGTTACAATGTAGTCCTCATATGTGTAAGTATAAATTTCCCATTTCGCATATGTTACAACTTGTGGTAAAACAAAAAAAGTATCCTTTAATATGACACAGATACATATGAAAAATACAGTAAAATAAAATGAACAGGGTGGGCTATTCGGTAAAACATGGTAAGGCATGGCTACATTTCCACAAAGCGACAGTGTGTGACACTCTAACTTGTCCGTGGAGGACTCTGTGCTCTTCTGTGATTCGACTGTGCTTTTGCCAAGTCCTCAGGATACATGAACAGGAAAAGCCAAACATCAGCGTGACGATTTCCCATTCTGTGTCCTCCTTTCTGTAATGTACATATATACACTTGATCTTGCTATCCGAACGGTTCCATATGCATTCATGCTGTACTACAGAGATTTGGGTTTCCTCACATACATTCTTAGCTCGTTGTAACACAAGGTCACGCTGCCACTGGTATTGGGATTGGACAACATCGACCGATTACCTATACATTATCAAGCAATTTGTCATACTGCAAACACACAGCAATTCTGTATGTTTATAGAATACTGCAACATTTTTATCCCTTAGTTACAGACACTTGCAGTATACAATCTGATGCGACTCCTGTGTATGTTTTGAAAGTAATCAAGAAACCACAGGCCCAATAAAAAGTAACCAATCACAGGCCATGGAGGTAGCCAACACACGTGTGGCTGCAAAACATTAACAATCACAATCGAAAATAGCCTGTTTACGTCCACATCATGCATTCGTAATTGGACCAGCTGAACAGCAGTCAGTCATTCATCTCTTGCAGCTCTATGTAACAGTGTGGAAATGTCTTCTCTGCTGGCATAATGTGTGATCAAACAGACAATGCATTAGTATGAATACGTCCCAATGAAAGTGCCGCATACTGATCATTTACAATATGGGAATGAGGCAGTTGCTATTTAAAGCTTATAGTAATACAGTTCAGGCAGAGGCTTTGTGAATACATTCTAAGATACAACAGAGGTATTGGGAGATACATTTAAGGGGCGTCATATTCATTCTGTAACCAAACCATCCCCTGTATCCTTGTCAGAAATATTCATTCTGGTATCCTTTTTACTTAACATGGGCAGTGATAAGTTAAAAGACCTCTGTACTCTTTGCTAAGGCAGCACAGTCACATGAAATCATGCAGTTCATGTTAACAAGAAGCTGGACATATGAATGGCACAGAAAGGCCACAGCATTGATGTGTTTGCTAATGGATGCAATAAATGCCATACAAGGTCCGCATGCAGCAGTGCAGTGTAGAGGATATCTTCTGCATGCTTTGAAATGCGTGTGCTTATGAGATTGTGTAGTTTGCTGGGGACTACAGGGAATTCTAAAACTAAATCAGTCACACAGATTCTCACATGTATGCAGTTTTCTACATGTATCACAAAATAAAAATCCAATCGTGCACAATTTTTAGTACATATTGTTAAATATAGCTAAAATTATAAATTTATTTAATTTCTAATACTGCGTAATGTATTCATAGGCTGCAAAGCATGACTTGCAACTGACGTCATTTTAGTTTAGTCTCTATTGTAATTAAGGCAGATTTAGAGCAATACCGTCTTAAAACTGGGTAAAAGACAGAAACAAATTAGCTGAAAACGCTGTGATTAAAGTTCCACATGTCTCTAAATGTGCATTTATAAGGCTTTATTTGCCTTAAGATATATGAACTGCTTTGTTTTTTAATAATGTTCATACTGCACTTTAAATGTTACAGTTTCCAGTAAGAGCACAAACACTTTGTAAGATCAAACTGTATTATGAATCTGCACTGCTACAGTTACTGTTACAGTGATTAAAAGATCATTACATGTAAAGGCAGAAAAAGGTAAGTGAAATGTTAACTGAATGCAGTCATATTTCAGATATGACCCCACCAACTCTCAGTTTTCACACCACAGACTTTTCTTTATCTACCTCCATAGAATTCACTACCAGTCTTGGATATACAAGGTGTGACTGAAATCTCAATAGGACTGTTCACCATTTGCGAGATGCACTAAGGGCTTCTGTTTTAACATACTTTCTACACAATAAAATGAAAATAAAAAGAACTCGTCAAATGAGTTTTTAAGCACATGGAGTGCAATTTAACAGAGACATGACAAAACCTTTAGAATGACCATAGGGAATTCCTGTTCTCCACTACATGGAAGCATATATTATTCACTGCCCTTCTTCAAGGCAGAATTAAGGCAAATTAAACAATCTTTCCTTAACCTTAAATTTAAAAAACAATGATATTTAAAGAAACATTATAGCAGAATGGGCATGTAATTCTAATTTAGAGTACAACACTTGAGAGAGAAAAAGTTAGGATGAACTGTTTGTACTTCTGTTTTTAATTTCATAAAGTGTCTGGGAAATTAATAAAGCTTATGGTTTATTTTACACTGATAAACTGTTTGAAAATCATCCATAAAATGGAATAAAGTACGTAATGGGAGAAACCCAGTTCAGCTACCTGTCTGACATTTAAAAAGTGCAGCATTTGACAAATGTAATGAGTGAGACCTGCACTGTGTGTATTACTTGTCATGAAAACTATAATCACACATACTACAGCAAGGGGTCTTTCTGTAATAAAAAGGTAACGGTATATAAACACTTTCTTTCATTGAATGATGCTAACTTTCTTTACACAGTCCAAAACACTCTGCACACAATTTAAGTCGTTGCAGGAATACGTAGATATTACTGACAGTCACTTCCTGTTTCACTGCCTGTAAAACACTGAATACGCCAACGCTTGTAGTAAATACATTCTTGAAAGAAAATGTTGCATTTTGGCAAATGATCTATATATGTAATCAATACATGAAAGGAGGACATTTGCAGCTCTGATAATGATAAGTGATAATTATTTTGATTTCTAAAATACTGTGAAACTATTTTGTGTATTTCTAGCTCTTTCACTCTGTCATGAGACTGTAAACCCTAACAAAACTATTACAAAATAATCATGGGTATGCAGCGTTACTGTCGTATAAAATTTAACAGCCTAAAAAAAATAAATTATAACTGTCACAGCAAAGACAATCTTATTGCTTAAAATGTAAATGCATATTATATATATACATATATATATATATATATATATATATGCATGCTCACACTGAAATAAGGAATGCACGGTCATTGCAATAAGCTGTAGAACATCATGTCACAACAACAAACAGTGGTTAAGCAACACTATTGTGACTGTTGCTTTGACACACAAGTACGCAGACACGCACGCACACACACACGCACGCACACGTACACACGCGCATGTACACACGCACAAACATTTCAGACTGCTGAGGGTCTGACAGGACAGCATATTCGGCATTATTGAAGGCATTTATGTTAACAGAGAAATCCCACTTACAGCTAGTCATTTTTGCAATGCACAAAAAACTTGCAAAGTTGCGTGCAAAGGGCTCTCTTACAGAAGCAGCTTCTAAGCCAGAGAAAGAAGTGGTTATTTACAAAGGAGCCCCCTAAATGTCAGTGAGGTAAGCTGGATTGTGCGAAGTTGCACTCAGGCACAGATTTACAGACAGTGTAGTACATCTACTACTGGTATTTTAAAATGCTACTGGAGTGCACTACCCATATACAGTATGTCTGCATCTCTCAAAATATTTTTTTAAATTAAAGAATGTGTGATGAAAGTATGAAAACTAAACCAGGCAATGAATAAAATCACCAAAACTATTTCTGAGACCCATGAAAATTTATACTTTTAGACAAATTTACATTTCAAAATCAGGCTAATTAATTTGCAAATTTCACTTTTTTAATGCTCCCAAACACACTGGAAAACACCTTAAGTTTTATGGCAATTTAATGGAATACACAATCCAGCTTTCCTCTACATAGACTATGCAGGGTCAATCTTCATTTTATAATCTACATTTTTTATATTAATTGTAATAGGCTGTTTTTGAAAAGATAAATTACTATATGAAAAATGCAAGATATTCACACTGTGCTTTAGAAAAATGCTTGCAGTATTCACAATGTAAAATATGTGGCTAGACTTAATATACTTTTGGAATAGGAGGGCTTATGTTTAATGTAGACAACTGTGGGTAAATGCTTCAGACATTCTCCCAACCTTGTCAGAAAGTCATATTTGTCATCTGGGGCATTACGTAACCAGGACGGTTTTTTGCTGTGAATCTATGAATCTCCTTCCCTGTCTTTCATTGGAAAATAAGTACATCTCGTACTACACCTCATACCCGGCTCACCACATGCACAAACAACTGTTTTGACCTGGCTAAGAGGCAATCTCAAGGAAAAAAGAAAAAAAATACATGCACAAAACAAATTAGTTGTGAAAAGTCATCAGTGAGCCTGGATTAGCTGCTGAGGTCTGATGAATATGACAGTGCGGTAATTTACAGTGTTTACAAGTTAGCAGGTTTAACATAATTCCCCGGGAAAGTGCCAAACTGTTTTGTTCTCCTGGATGTTCCTGTAAACACAGAGGCGAGCGGCATTAGTGCAGAGTAAAGGAATAATCAGCTTCACACACAGGTAGAAGAGAACTCGATTTGGCAGCTATGGGTGATCTGGTGTAGGTTACAAAACATACCGACAAACCAGCCATCATCACACTTCTCCATGACACTGACAAGGTCTCCTTCTCGAAGTTCCAGCTCATCTTCGTTCTGCGGGATGTAGCTGTAGAGGGCCTGAAAGCTATTTGAGGAGACATCTTCAGTGTAAACCCAACATTCTCTCTCTCATGAAGTCCTTGCACATTCTACATACTCATGAATGTATACTCACATGCCATAGCCTACGCGGCTCAGGTCGGGGCTGTTACTCTGCCGCTGGGGTTGCTGGGAAATTATGAAAGACTGTTTACTGGTGTGGGCTGGCAGTTTGTGCACAGAGTCAAAAGGGTGGGAGAGGTTGCTGCAGTAGCGCACTGATGTCTCTGCAATGTTTATGATCTCGTTGCACACCGCCTCCTAATGGCCAGGTGGAAAGGTGCAGGTGCCAGGACCCCCTCCCCGGCCCCACCCGAGATATCAGGACAGTCAAAGAGAAGGGATGTGTTTCGGAGGTGGGTTAGCAGGTGGGTGAGGATCAGAAGCGAAGAAGGTCCCAGTAAGTAGGACGGCAGAAATCAATCCAGGAAAAACCAGGGGAAAAGGGGACAGATGGAGGTGGTATCCAGTGGTTAGCATGGAAAGATAAGACACAAATATAAGCGTGCATGTGAATGAGGTGCTGACAAGTTAGTCAATGTCCCAACTGGTTCAAGGGAAAACAGTGCAGTGAGAGTGAAAGGCTAGCTTTTAAACACCTGTGAGTCTGTTGAGCAACTTGCAAAACAGCAGACACATTTACACCATTATCATGCCTGAACGAGACATGCCAGTTTACTCAAACCATTTGTGCTTCCTCTGTCACAGAAAAACATGGTCATTATCAACGATAAAGCCTCACATGTGCAATGAAAGTGTGTGAGCGAAACACTGCTGTGTCACTTCGCACTACACAAAAGCTGCAATGCACGATGATAATGCAGAACTGTAGCAGCACTGCATTATCCAGTACGAAACAGAAGCTGAAGTGTATGAAACACAAATAAATAACACTTTCACATCAGGTTTCTGAGTGTTTATGGTAGTTTTCCTTCACACATCTGCCACTTTGCATTGTGACCATTTACAGCGACCATTTTTTTTTTTTTTTGTGACCATTTTTAATCCTTCTGATACAACAGGGCTGAACATTGGATGATGCAGTAACTAACAGCACAACAGCAGTGACACTCAATCCTTCTGTGAAGCACAGTGCGGAGAAAGTCTTACCGCAAAGGAGTTGGCATTGGCAGTATTATCCTGGACGTCAGTAATCTGGGCAGGACTTCTAGAGGATCTTCCCTGGTAATCTGCTTCATTTTTCACCAGCTAAATGACAAATGCATGGTCTCCATTAAATAACATACTGCACCATATGAAATCTGGATAAGGTTTGGTGTATAAAATACTGGAAACACTAGTGGGAAGCATGTTGTGAGAATCTTAGCCCCCCCATCCTCATACTCCATAAAATGTTACTGAGGTGAATGAGAGCTGCAGCTGCATAATCCTCATACTCCATAAAATGTTACTGAGGTGAATGAGAGCTGCAACTGCATAATTCTCAAAGGACTGGTTCTGACTTGTTCAGACTGCTTCTGAGAACTGGAGCAATAGACTTGTCTTCAGGAACTACCATAAATGTGTGTGTGTGTGTGTGTGTGTGTGTGTGAGAGAGAGACAGACTAATCAAGTATGTACACCTATATGTATGTATACAATATACAACCAAATAGCTAATTTTAGTATCTGTTAATCCCTTACATACATGACATGTATAACTATGTTTTCTTGTCTTTCCAATATTTTACACTGGTAGGACATGTGTTAAAAAGACAGACAGTGTGAGTCTTCCACTAAAAATCACTCAAGGTTAATGTGTGAAGTGATGTGTGGTGCAAGTCAGTCCATGTGACAACTTGAAGACAAGGTGATCTGTGAACACACGTGATTCACACCATGGCAACAGCTCTGGTTACCAGTAGTCTAGACAGCACTACTGCAGAACATGCAGGCTGTATGTCTCCAGGCATATAATATACAAGGCTTCAGATACAGACAAGCACTTCTGCACTGCACACCATGCAAACACTACCTCTCTTGGGCTATTCTGTCTGTCACCCAGGGCCTCTGGGATGCGCTCTTTGTCTAGCCACACCCCCTTTCCCTTCTGAAGGCCCTCCTCCTGGTTGTTCTTGCCCAGCCAGCTCTCCATCCCTGCCCATCCTCTATCTAGCTCCATGCCCTCTCTTGGAAGTTCTACCTCTAGGTTCCTGAGGGGGCTGCTCCCACTCAGCCAGCCCTCCAGTCCTGCACCCCCACAGGGACTGAGGCTACGGGAAAGGCGGGGTGAGGGAGGAGAAAGCAAGAAGTCTTCCCCCTGCGGTGGGGTGAAGGTGAGGAAGGGCGTGGCTGAATCGGGACGGGGAGGAGGAGGAGGAGGCAGTGGTGAGGCAGATGGAGATGCATAGGGGGAGGCGCAGTAGGGGCTACTGCTGATGGGGGGGATAGGGCTGCTGGACAGGGAGGGGGGCAAGTACTCGCCCCAGCGGTAAGACACACTGGGTGGGGGGGGCAGGGGTGGTGTGGGGGCTGCAGGGGGGCTGCAGCCTGCCCCCACTGTCAAAGAAATCCACTCTGAGGAAACGGCCTGAACTTCAGGAGACACCGAGCGGCGGCTGGAGTGTGCGGCGGCCAGACGGGTACGGGGGGGCTTTCAGACGAGCAGTATGGACAGAAAGGTGGAAAAGTTACAGTGAACAAGGGAGAATGAGCATAAACAAAAAAGGAACAGGGACCATTAGAATCAAAAGACTTTCAGTGCCCTTCAATAATAAAACATTAAGCCATTTGCATATTTAGAGTAAAATATGATCTGGGATGATTAAAAAGTAAAAACAGAATGTAAAGGTGAAAAGTGGCTATGAAAAGACTTTGTGTAAAATTTCCTGTAATTAAAGGGTTTACAAGTCCAGGTAGATGTTGATACCTGTCCCACCATACCTGGGGAGAAGCACTGCTGCTGCGACTAGGTGATTGGCAGGTGGGGGGGTCTGGGTAATCCACACCATTCTTCACACGAGGACGCTTGTGCACTTCGATGTAGGTGACAGGGAAGATTCCCTGCCGGTTGGTGCCAGAGATCTTCCCTTCATACCAGTTCTCATCTACCCTCCGGATCAGTGTGATCCGCTCCCCCTGGTGGCCAAAGGTAACATTTGGCTTTGGTAGACAACACCTCACAATTCTGCCCTTAAATTTGATTATATGCAGTTTGTGTACAGGAGAATTCAAACTGAACTCCTGCAGAATTCTGTCTTTAAATTTCATCAATAGTGACAGAACACACAGACTTGCCTTTCTGAAGGACATCTCTACAGGAGTGTCTCCATTGAAGTTAAAGCGAGCCATAGCCTCTCCGTATTCCAGAATCTGCACTGGGGCCTGCTTCTTTGGTTGGGCCTTCTCTGTTGGAGGGAGAAGCTGACACACACACAGTGACCAGATCAGAGACCTCTAACATCACTTCCTGTGTCCTGCTATGCAACGGCTTTACTGACATGTCCAATTACCCACGAGCTCTGTAAATCCATGTCAAGCACACTTGATTAAAAACAGGAATTCTGAGAACATGGGAAAGGGAAATATGACAACCCCCAGTGTTTAATTAGGTGTAGCCTTATTTAACATGCTCATTAAAATTGTTCATTTACCTCAACGTAACTTCGCGGGAAAATTCCCACTCTGCCATGGTGCTCTCCTTCAAACCAGTTCTGATCAATCTGCCGACAAATGTACACGATATCTCCTTTCTGGAAAGGCAGCTCTCTGAAAACACCAGGAACAAACATGGATCTTACAGCTGGCTGCCTGTATACATTTTTTTCATCTTGGAATTCAACCTGTTGTAAATACTCACTTTAGAGTTTCTGCTCTGAAGTCAAATTTTGCCAGTGCAGGAGTTCTCTGCAGAACAAAGAAAGAAGCACAAATATTTTAAAATAAATATAACAAGACTCCATTCTTCTATTATTTAATACAATAGCTTTTTGGAGAGTTAAGGACATATATATCAGTCTTAGTAGCTCAACAAGGAGCTGGAACAGATTTTCAAATGCAGATATATAACGTCCTAAACAGAGATTTGACTTGTTCAAGCCATGACATTTTCAATAGTGTCATATGATGCCAAAATTGCACAGTCAATATACAGACAGAAAGAAAACCAAACCATTTAAGATATGGTGATGGTGAAGAATACAGTGTACAACATACCTGATATGTTACAGTTCACAACTTCAGTTTTTCTCTTAACGCCACATCGTTGCACCAAAAGCAGCAACAAATGGCTTCTAACATTAGTTTAACTTATGGTCACTATAAAAAAAAAAACCCAAAAGTGCAAAGTGAGGTGGTACAAACCGACGATCCAGACTTCCTCTTGTCCGTGGCACTGATGTTAAGGAGGTCTCCAAAGCGCTCGTTTGTGATGAACTGGTGGTGTGAGAGCACAGGCCCCGTGTGTCGCCGGGACGCAGCGTCTGCCTCCTCCTGCTCCCTCTTTAGCTTCCGCTGCTCTTCCAGCATTTTCTACCAACACCAGATTAGAGAGGCCTCCTTAAACACATCCTCTCAAAATCAGTCAGAGTATTCCTCTAGAAACACAGACCACCATGAAGATGTCCTACACTGAGATCGGAAACTTATTTTCTGGTAGCATAGACCTCCTTAAAGACAATCTACATTGAGATCAACCAGAGTATACCTCTTTAAAGATGTCTGAAAATGAAATCATCTGGACACATACACCTCCTTAAAGGCCTAAACATCTACACCAAAGTGAACAGGCCTCTTCAGGGCGTTGTGCACTGAGATTAGTTAGTACACAAAGACCTCTCTAAAGACACACTACACTAAGCACAGTCACAATATTATACTGGAAGTGCAAAGTACAGGAATCAAAACATTTGAAAAGCCTCTGTAACAGGCTAGATTTGTCTAAAATGTATTTTTCATTGTAAAATTCTAAAACGTGAAAACATTTACAATGCTTTTTTTGTCTTCGCAATAAAATATTTAAGTGTAAAATGAAACATTACTTCTTTGTCACTGTAGCGTCTGCGAACAAGCTCCTCCGGACTTTCCATACGCTCCCCAGGGACAGAGTGGCGTGGAGAGTCAGAATCTACTTGGGAAATAGTCAGAATCAGTACTCAGTACACACTCAGCGGCCCTCAGTCCAGTACAGTACACACTCAGCAGCCCTCAGTCCAGTACAGTACACACTCAGCGGCCCTCACTCCAGTACAGTACACACTCAGCGGCCCTCACTCCAGTACAGTACACACTCAGCAGTTCAGTCAACTCCTCTAGTGTACAGTTAAAGCTCACAGCAGATTTGCTTTCAGACACATTTGCAGGCATCACAATATTTGGAGTCATTTAGTAGCTCATAGGTTAAAAAAAAAAAGAATCTGAGTTCAGAAGGATTTACAAGAGCAGCTGTGGCCAGAGGCTGTGAGTTATGGACAGGCAAAATGCACTTTAATTTAAAACAGGAGACACAGAAGAGAAGAGCACAGCATGCATTTCACATCAATGAACCTATTCACAGCAAGACAGATACACGTTCACACGCACACAACCACGCACACACACAAACACACACACACAAACATGCAAACCTAAGTATGTATATGCATACGAAGATGGATGCATATGACCACATACTATACGTGTGTATATACATATATACTGTATAAACAGTATATATAAGGGGACGTTACACAAACAGGGAAAACAAACTCCCAAGATGATAAAACATCAATGTAACTTCACCACCTTTCAAAACAAGATGCTACCAGACATTTAAACCCATCTTGGCCTTATCAACAGGCAGCTACATAAGACCTATACATGTTTTCCAGCAGACACATTATTAGTTTTATTCCCTGTCAGAGGTACAGTCCAGCAACCTCACTAACATGTCCACAGAAATGATGTCGATCATTCCCTGCTCAGGTGAAAAGCTCACAACATTACAATGCAGCAATTAAACTTGCCCTTGACCATCACTGTTAAACTTTACAAATGGTACCTTACAAGCTGCCACTCACTCAGCCTTTATGGAAAGCTCTCTGATATGTATCAACAGTGGTTATTTTAATTTATGCGAATCTCTCAGCTGATCTGTGTACAGACAGCACTGTGACCAAAAACATGAACTGTGCCAAGCAAAATCTTTTTCCATTATACACAAATCTTTACAAATGAATGACACATCTTAAGACAAGTCTGTTAAAGCAATAACTGATGAGTTTACTCTGACAATTTAATATAAATTAATTATAGCATTTATTGTCAATTCATTGAACATCTTTTGAAGCATATTGTAATAAAGAACATTAAAGAAAATGGTGTGAAAATTTTAAATCAAAGTACAGTGAGTACTCCTGAAATAAAAGCACACCGAGTACTCATGTTTCCTGTAAGTACTTTTAAATAAAAGCAGAGTGAGTACTCTTAAATAACCATCAATACTCAATCTACAGAAAATGAACACCTAGCAGAAGAATCCTACACATTTCTGTTGAGGTTATTTATTCAGTAATTTGTGACAATTGTACTCATTTTCATGATTGTGAAATGAGATCTGTGAGCATTGATATCCTATAATTTCATAGGCAAATGGATGTAAACTTTTTTGTAGTTAAATTGTTTTAGGTCTGGTGAATGTCTCAATGGTATTTTTAGTACAGAACAAACTAACATTCTTTGACTTAAGCACAGGTTCTGTTGAGCTGCAGAAACAGAGTCTACTTTTGCACCAAACTGTGAGGCCTTCTGCACTGAATAGACATGGAGGAACAAGCAGACCTAAACCCTACCAGTCTTCCCATAAACCTGCACTCTGTGTCTTCATCCATACTCTGCTAACTTTGAACTTCTAAAACAGCAACACCATGAAAATAAACAGAGGCACACTAACAAAAACAAGGGTGTAAAAAATAATAATAAAACCTGAAAAGAACTGATAAAATCCCCCACAACACCTCCCATGTTTAGAACTCACTGTAATTTGTTCATTGTGCTTTTGCGAAACTAACCTACAGTCAGAACAGTTATTTATGATGAGATGTGACATCTCACAGACTGATATGGAGACTGTATGGTGGCCTTGAGGGGACAAAACAGGAGAAGTGACAGGAGAGAAATGAGTGGCCACGGAGATGAGGAGTGGGAGTGGCAAAATGATAGAAATAGCCACCTCTGGGGGACATTGCCCTGGGCATCACCGGGTTTCTGTTGGAGTCCAAGCTCTCCAGACCCAACTCAATATGGTTACCATTAAGGAGGCTGTCACAGTTGCCCCCTTGTGGCATAGGGGCTATCTCGCCATTGCTCAGCCTCTCAAGGACTTCCAGAGAGGAGAGGCGCTGTGGAATGACTGGCTTCATGACCCCCAAATTTCCGCTCTCAACGAGGTCCAGCTTCAAGCCACTGGCCATGGTCCTGGTGGCACAGAAAGCGCTCATCTTTTTTGTCTGAGAGCCATGCGGCATCTTTCTCAGCCGGAATGGTGCCGGCCCCATGAGGAACAGGTTTCCGGGGAAGGCATGTCTTGGCTCGTGCGAGGCCGGCCGGTCCTGGTGGGCTGCTGCACGCTGCCTCTCATGCCGCAAGATGGTCGTGAAGCGTGTGTAAGAGGCGGGGCATGTGCCTTTGCACTTACTAGACTTGTTAACATGAGGAACATGGATTGCTGCCGAACCGTCCGTCACAGTTTCCAGACAGTGGTCCACCTCACTTTTGTGTCCACAACAATGGCCTGCCTCGCTCTCATGACCAGACTGGTGGCCTCTCTCAGTCTTCTGTCCAGAACACAGGATTATTTCATTGTTTTTTCCAGAACAGTGATCCGCCTCAGCCTTGGGCCCAGAGAACTGATCCATTTCAATCTTGTTTATAAAACGTTGGTCTATCTCTGTGTCATGTCCAGAACAGAAGTGTACCTCAGTCTTAAGACTGGAACACTGTTCCTCCTCAGTTTTGTTTCCAGAACGAATTTCCACCTCAATGTTTTTTCCAGAACAGATCTCTACTTCCATCTTGCTTTCAGAACAGATCTCCAGTTCTGTCTTGCTTTCAGAACAGATCTCCACTCCAGTCTTGTTTCCTGTGTATACTTCCATTTCGGTCTTGTGAATACAACAGTTCTCAGGCTTGGACTTATTCCCAGTGCAGTAGTTTGCCTTACTTCTGTGACCTAAGGGTGCACCAAACTCAATGTTGTCACTTAACCCCAAGGATGCCGTTTGCTCGGGAAAAGCCTTCTGGTCCTTATCACTGTGGTCAGTGATGAGCAATGATTCAGCAGAAACCGCTGAGGCCATGCGGCAGCTGGTGTAGCTGGATGCGTGACCAGACCCGGCTGCCAGAACAGGAAGAGAGCAGGAGCGTTGTATGATCTGCTCAAACTCAGTCACCCGCGATGACACAGCATGCCGTGGAACGCCGCCTGAACCCTCCCCTTCAGCCTGACCGTGCCCCTTGGTGCAACCGTCTCCCTCAAAGAGCGAGGCCAGGCTGCGCACACTGCCTATTGGGCTAGAGCCCTCGGAACCAGGTCGGCGAATCACGTGCATATCCCTGTACATGGAAGCAAACTCGGCCGTGCTCCTCCTGGAGGGGGGTCGATCCGCGAGGCCACCGGAACTGCCCGCCCGGCGCTCCATGCATGGCCCTGAAGTGGACGGCACGTTGGCTGGGCAGCTGTTTCGCAGGTCCTCACAGCTGTGGGCTTTGGGGTGCACACTGGGGGGTGCTCTCTTCTCCAGGGCTTCACTGGCAGTGGGCAGCATCTTGGGCTTGAACTTGGAAGGCAGGATTTGGGGGATGCAGACTTTGGCAGCAGACAGACACTTGTTACTCTTATTGTGGGAACCTATGGTACTACTGGCAAGAACGGACCGGCTATTCACAGAAGAGGAAGGTGAAATTACGTAGCCATTCCCACCTTTATAATCCACTGGCAGGCATGCAGGACAACAGAATAAACAGAATGTTAGCCGATATGAGTCACGAGGCATACGCGTTAATGTATGCCTTTTGTACAATGTCATGACCTCAAAAAAGGCGGGAAAAGACTATTAACACTCAGCAGTTAGGAGTTAGCATTCTCAAAGAAAAAGACTCATTAACATTCATACCAAAGAAAACACATGCCTGAACTTAGTGAAAGTACCACTACTTTACATAGCATATTTACAGTTGAAGTAATGAAAATTGTTATGGCATCAAAAGAATTTTTTTTAATGAGTACATGACAGAATCAGTATACATATAATGATCAATCATAAGAAATTTTAAATGTCCATGAGCAAAAAACAGGAAATGAAACACCAAAAATAAAGCTCACTGTCAATACAGAAAAAAATGGCATGAACATAGAAGTCTTTTATGATTAGATTTGAGTTAGTAAAGTATAAAATATTATTTAATGATATTTTAAAAATGACAATTTAGCTGTAGTCTTCATTATGTCATCAGCTGATTAAGTGTTCATTTTAACCATGTAATTGTACATTCTGTAAATATAACCTGTGAGGTCACTTTGCATGTCATCATAAAGTAATATCAAGTGCAACAGCGAAGACTGAGTTTTTACATTATCAAAAGATTATACTGTATTTGATAAATGCTGCAGGGTTTCTGTGTTGTCGGTAGGTCATATGAAGAAAAACGTTTCAGTTTCTATGTTATAAGTAGCTTTGGGTAAATGAAATCCTGTAGAGTTACTAAAGCTCATCTTAATTTATATATAGTGACTTGATTAATGAGACTCTTCTGTGTTGTTTCTCCTCACTGTGTGACTTTACAGAATGTTTCTATTTCTGTAATATTCTTAAACACCTGATCCTGTCCACTTAGACCTGATCTTCCATTAACTGCAATTGTAATTAATCAAATTATTGTAGCCAGCAGTGTACAGTAATAAGTACAGATACAGTAATGTATGTGAGCCCATTTTCTGTCCATAATATAATTCCTCCTGACACAATTTTTTTCTCTTGGCACCTGTAGAGGGCAGTATAGAACTGTTTACTAAGAAATCTATGCTGCTCAACTGGAAAATAACTGACAATGCTTAAAACAGTCAGTTACATTGGAAAACTAAAAAAAAAAAAAAAAACAAAAAAAAAAAAAAACAACAAACAAACATTTATCAAGTATTCTTTAAATATGTCCCAAAGTCTCCTCACACTGTACTAAGCTTCTAAGAACAAATGAGACAACTGTCATAATTTACCCCAACATTTCAGAAATATATTTAACTACGACTTAAAAATATAACCATGTAAACTGCAAAGTAAAAACATTACTTATGAACAATAATATCTTTCTAAATTTAAATCTGTAGCTCAGCTGCCCACATTGTGATCTGAAACCTGGTGACATCAACATGCAAAGTATCTCCAAATGTAGGTCCTGGCCTATTTGCGCCCATGCTGGGTTAAGAATGTGTGATGCTGTTCCACCCAAGACCAACCTCCCCCCAACACCACACAGTCATGTCTGCAGACATACCACCCTCTGACCTTTGACCTCTAGCCCATGTGAACAACTGACTTCCCATTGCCTACACAGACGGTGGCTTTCCCTGTGTAACGCACTCCTTGTGTATCTTACCCTGTTCCTTCCTTTCCTTTCTGTCCCTAGCCTCCCTGTTCTGTGACCTTTGACCTTTGCCAGTATAAATACATCTCTGAGGTGTGATCTCTGAGTTTAAGACCTCTGCTGACACCACAGGGTGGGAAAGAAGATTACAGAGCTGCCTGGAATTCTGGGAATTTAACCACATGGTTTCAATCTGTGTCCTTACCTGAAATACTCAACCAGTCAGCCATAAAGACTGTACAAATCTGCATATGCTCCAATCACTCCAATACCACATGAAAAAGCTGAGTATACTCTTTATTTTTAAGGTAATATAAGCATTTTAAAGTATCTACAGCTGAAATGACAAAAAAATTTAAATGTAAAAAGACCTATGAAAAATGCTTCAGTGCTGATGATCCCTGTCTGAAAATGTAACACAGAAAAATGAAAATTGAAAACGAGTCACACAAAATGTCTCTGAGGAAGAGACGGCAGAAGAGAGTTTACGAGCAGACGTGATGTGAGGAGGACAACGTCTCCCGTAGTCTGGCTGGGAAAGGTGGGCCCCTGACAGGTGAGCCTTACCTTTGGAGGAGGAGGAGCTGGGCTTGCGCTTGTTCAGAGCACGCAGACCCTGCAGTGGAATGTCCCCTCCCTCCAGCACGCTCTTGTAAACATGACGCTCACTGTCGGAGCCCCCAGCCTCGGTTCCCAGGTCACCCTTCCCTGACTCATTGTGGGTTGGTTTGCAGGCAGAACTAAGGAGGGGTGGGCAGGATGGGGCGTGGCAGGACAAGGACAGGCACAGAGATGGAAGCAGTCATCAATCTGACAGAACTGGGTTTTGGATACATATTTCTGCACAGCCACCTACATATGTTCCCAATTAGGGCATCTTTTCTAAACAGAAGGCAAGCAGCCAATCAAGTGCCACCAAATAACATCTGTGATCCAATAGCAACTGAGATGATGTTAAACTGCTATAGTTTTCGAAGCACAATTTCAGGCTTGTGACAGTAATTTAAAAAATTGTCAGACCAAACTCGTGAATCGGTAACCTTGCTGTAATGTAGTGCAGGAAGGCTAATGTCAAAGCCTCATAATATGTTAACGTGGAGTGATGTGAAACAGCGTTAATTCAATAAGTAAGGAATTTTACGAGAGAAATTAATCATGACCAACAACAACAAGGACTGGGCAACTTTCATCTCCCTGCTATCTGAAAAACAGAAATTTTCCTCACATTTTTTCTTCAAAACAGAAGACACTCTGTTCTTTGCTCTCTTGGCTTTAAGATGAGACCTACAGCAGTGAGCGCTGTCATAACAGTTATTGGTACATTGCTAAAAGGCCAGAATGCTACAGCTCTAAAAATACTGTCGAACATTCCTACACGCTCCTGCCAGAGGAATGTACCTGTCTTTAACTGTGCTTTGTAGATCTTCAGTTTATATTCACAACTGTGTATTTTAACTTTGCCCTTGTTAAAGCACTGTGCTTGTACCTCAAAACTCTTTTGAGAACTGGGATGAACTCTAAAATTTGAACAAATGTTGACAAAACTACCACTGACTCCTCAATCTGAATTGTTTTGTTTCAGTAATGCACTCAATAATACTCTATAGGGAACATGCACACAGACATGAAGTCCTACGTTTCTGGAATGTGAGAACTCTAACTTTACAATAGCCAATATACAGGCACCAATGGATTTCAGTGTAAGTAAGGGTTTAACAAAAGGACAGGATGACTAAGTCGTGGTCCAAAAGCCATGCCCCAAACATGTGTTCATTTCATATGCTGGACTTGGCATGAGCGATTCAGACAGACATCGTCATGACACTGCCTTTAAAGACGAACAGCTTTTCTGTCGTGTGCAGAGGGACGGCCTACCTGACCTTGAGAAGAACGTGTCATAAACGTCACCACTGCTGTACATTATACTGTTCCTAACATACCTCTCATTATCTTTTTTACTGCCCAACTGCTGACAGAGTCTAATGACAAACACTATTCCAACTGCACCTCTGTTTTTTCACCACAAATACTGCCAATTATGTTAGCTGACAGAAAAGTCCTTTTCTGAATATATAGCGTACTGTATTAACACATATTAACAGAACTATCAAATAAAAAAAAAAAATCATTAACATCCCAGATAATAAAAAAACACATTATGTCATCTTTACTGAAAAAGTTACTGTAGTTGTATGATCAAAGTCATATGATCTTCCACCTGAATGAAAATAAACATGCAAAGTATCTGACATTTTTGGGCCAGTCTGATGACAGATGGGGCCCAGTCTCACGCAGTTTCCTGCTTATAATAACAACAACTAATTTCTGTATGTCAATTTAAATACCATATCAATATTAATTACTCGCCAGATAGTGTTCTTCAAGATGTTGTTTCTGGAACAATTCATCATATACCAGTTGAAAACACTCAAACTATTAAGATAATTAATGGTTTATCGTCCACAGGAAACTAAAACAATACTCTGAAACAGAAGTGAATTTTGATTTATGAAATAATAAACAACTGCAACCAAAACATGCCTCCCTCTGATATGAGTACGCATAGCTTTCCCTAACAGTGGTTACATAAGTGATAAATCTTTTATGCCCTTCTGTTCTTTTCTAACTTTACATTTAAAAAGTAGTTATAAAGTTAACTGTGGTGTAAACAGAGCTATAATGACAACATTCAGACAAGGAGAGTAAGCAGTGAAGCTCCGGGGTGTACAGAGTCGAATCCCTCCTGGGCTGTGGTGTACTTGAGACACTTTTAGACCAGCAGCCTCTGAAATGTGTACAGATTTCAGTACACATTCCTCACATTCCCTCTGAGAAACATAAACAGCCATAATAAATTAAGCGTGACGAAAACAAAACGGGATCAAAGTTGCCCGTTACGCACACTTACACACACGCGCGCGCGCGAACACGCGCAAAACTATAGTAGCATCCGCTGGTGATTGTTATGAAAACAAGTGCTTCCCTTATCATGTGGGGTGGGTAACCAGAAGAGCCATCCCTGCTTATCCTGAACTGACAAGGCATCAGAGCCAGGACCGCTATCTCTCCTCACAACACATCCAGCTTTTATTTTGGGACCCTTACAAAAGTCGTAAATAAATGCGAGCGGCCAGCGCGCTCCGTACGGATTGTTGTGGAGCCTTATAGTCAGGAAGCAGGAGCCCCCTTAAGGGGGAAATCTCCTCTGTGTTCCACTATAACACTAAAATCTACTGTCAATCTGTCCACAGGCAACAACAAAAAATGTAATCATGGAAAGAGAGATAAAGAGATGGACAACAGGCATTCAAAAATACCTCTTCAAAATGACGGCAGACTTACTATTGATGGAGGTCGGTGGGTGTTTCCAGGGGACTGAAAGAGGGAGCGCTCTGCAACAAACCAAACAAAGAAGTCATTGATAAATCCACAGAAGGATCTTGTCCAGTAAGAAGTGTAGATGGAGCATTAGTTGGGCTGCGTGTCTCCCTCCTGGTCCCTGCGCGCTTCCAAAGCCTCGCACTGTCTATTCTGATAGACGACACTGTGGAGAAATAACGGTCCACTCTGGCCTGCATGCAACTCAGGGAGCAGCTACAGAGGAACGGGGGAGTGTGTGGCTGCCAGGGGCACTCTGAGGGGGCGGGGCCTTGCCTCCTGTCAGCCAATAGGCAGCAGCTCTCCACAGAGGCCCATTCTTTGTCTGAGAGTGAGTCATTCTCATTTGTACAAAACCAGACCACAGACCAGCCAGTCAGCCAGCTGGTATAAGGAGCATGCTGAACTACACACACAGACAGATGGATTCCTGGCTGTCTCCTCTAAAGCATGCACAAGATACCTTTGTAAAAATCCTGGTGAGGAAGTCAGTGAGGCTACATGCAGCAAGACGCTATATATTCAGTGATTTTAAATTGAACAAAGAGGTTTTGAGGAAGCAGAGGCCAACATGGAGCCTGGATAAACATGAAAACAGTGAAGAAAGAGAATTGGTACACAGGGCACATTGTGAGCCTTTACAGATATTTAGGAGCAGCTAAATATAGGCCTTGTTTCTATTCGTTTTCTTCCTGCTCACGTCACAGATGTAAAAATAACACGGATGGCAGGGAAGCTGTGAATAAGGGGGCAAGTGGTGTTTGCAAATAAATGTTGCACAATCCCCCTGGCTTTGGCCCCGGCGTGGCCTCTCAGCCTCAGAAACAGACAGACACAGCTCACGTAACCAGCGCTCAAGCTATTTTGGAAGGCCAGAGGAAGGGTTGCTAAGGAAAGGGGCATCATTAATGATGCTCATTAACAAACCAAAAAAAAAATGTTCAGCATGTCTGGTGTGGTGCTGGTCTTAGAAACCCAAAAGTACACCCAAAGATCATAACAGTCTGTAATTAGCATTTCCTACTTCAGGAGTCAGACTGCCTGTTTTCTTTGAGTGCTGTACTCTGTCTGCCTCTCATACCAAAACTAAGAACGATGCTGTGATTTCATTCCTTGGCGTTAAGAGGGCTGCGGCATCACCCCTGACCGTGGCTTCTCCTGGACTGAGAAGTCTGTGGCTTCATGTGTGACTATGACTCTGCAGCCTCATTTCGCTGCTGTGACTCTCTTGCGCATTGGGAATGGGGTGATCTCACTTATACGTGGTGAGTCAGGGCAGCTCAGGAACAGAAGCAGCTGGAAATGCTTTCCACAGGAGTTTGAAATGACCAAACACAGAGGTGTTTCACATTTCCCACAGATGACATAAAGACGGAAGTTTAACGTCATTCTCCTTCTCTGAGCTAATGAAGGAAATCCAGCACTAAAATAAGCACATTCAATGTGTTTGATGGAGAATCCAAAAAGCTACTCTCACAGTCAATTTTAGTACATACACCAAAATTTTATGGTCTAACTTCATTTTTGTAAGTGAGGGGAGATGTAGTATAACACATTTTATAGAAATATGCTGTACACAAAATAACTATAAATAACTAGAAACAAAATAACTTACAATTACAATTACAATCCCTATATGTAATGCAGATAGTACATGTCAAATCAAAACTGACAACTGAAGATTCAATTTCCTTTCATATATGTAATGTAGATTTCAGTGTCATTTCAATGTGTAATTTAAACACTACAAAAAAATGTTCAAATTTAAGAGGAGTTTGTAAACGCGTTTTGTCACATTTGTATCCCTGTGTGCCACATTTTTTTTACAGCACAAATGGATTTGACTTGCAGGAATGCAGACCAGTGAAAATTATGCATTACAGTACTTATGAGTAACACAACCTCATCGTTAATGGCCAAGTTAATTAGTAGAGAAGGAACCGACGGTATTACAGTCAACAATGGCACAGTGTCCACATTTTCTGGACGGATTAATATCTCTAAAAATAAAAGCGCCATGCGCTGGTAATGAAGAAGAACGGAAAATAAGCATCACTGAGATGTTTTTAGAGGCACGGTAGAAATAACCAAATCCTTTATCCAATGGATTGCTTAGCAGAACAGTGCAACCATTTTTGGTGCCTGGATTCATTGCAGGTAACTTGAGGTGACATAAGCATATAAAACGTTTACAATCAGAACATTACGGACGTTAGTGTGTTAAGTGTGTATGAAACAGACACGCGTCTCGAATGGGCAGTTTACTGCCCTCTGGCCCTATAAATAGCGCAGCATGGCCTGTGTGCGAGTATTCTTACTGTGTCACCATTTTTCCACTTCATAAACAGGTTTAGAACAATGATGTTCATTCTGTTCACCTGGCGAAACACACCGAGGCGTTTGCATTGTGGGCAATGTTTGTCACGCTTTTAAAATGATCTTTTAACATAATTTTTGTAATGTTATTTCTTTAGGAATGAAAGTAATATCAGCAGAAAATCTAACTGATGCTCACAATGATCATAATACGATGATCTTGTTTTGATGCTGTTATAAAAGTCAGAGCCCTGTCCTGATTACAAAGTTACTGTTATACAGGATACCTAACAGTGTACCTACATGAACAGTCCCCATAATCTGCACAGGCAAAAATAAATTCCACATTAAGTGATCTCGTGCTCTTTTTGTAACAAACTAAGCACTGTAAATTTAATACATACCATGTCTTTTATCCTAGAGCTCACAATTTGCTTATTTATATTCATTACTTGCCTGTTAATGTAATTAGAAGAGCTCACATATCACTTCTGCAGGCATGATAATGAAAGTGCACTTCCTTTTCTCATTTCAAAAATCATTCTATATATCCCATTCTCACAGAATGTTTGGAAATAATATTACCATTTACGTTATGAAAAATAACGTAAAAAATAATAATAATAAGTAACACAACACCAAAAAAGTAAAACACAGATGTAATGCATTTAAAATGCACAACTATGACAAAGCTACAAACATAAAACATAAAGCAGTAGTATTACTTTTAAACAGATAAAAAAAATAATTGACCAAAAAACTAGGAGGTCATAAAAAAAGCCTGAGTTTGTGTCACGACAGTGTGAAACAAAACTGAAAGTTAAGCTCAAAATCAGATCACAAAAACAGCACAGAGCAGAAAGACAACAGACAACTGAAGACAGTATTACCATACATATAGAGATGATCAAAGTCCAGCTGGGGCACTTACCGTTTTTCCAAACTCCATCTCTGAAAAGAATTTATACCAAGGTTCATTCTCTAAATCTAAATCTTCTGGACTTATATCCTGAGTCTACAAGGGCATGGCAAAAAGGAGAAGGAGAAAGGAGGACAAAGAGAAAAGAGGAGAGAGTTGAGCACAGAGTAAAGGCAAACAGTCATGCACCCACAGCGCGATGGTCCTCAGCTCATTAGGAAGCAGTCAGTTCAAACTGATGAGACTGAAAAGAGTCTCGACAGGATTATGCAATCAGTTCAGATGATAATGATTTTTGATTATTAGGTATAATTTCGGGCTTATTACCTTGTCAGGGCTACGAGTAAAATACTTCTGGTGTGGTAATGCAATACTAATAATAATAATAATAACCATCATCACCACCACCATCATCCTCATCATCATCATCATTAACAGCCAAACAGCTTGTTGGTTTGACCTTTAAACTGCTGTACACGGTGGGGAAAATAAATATTTGATCCCTTGCTGATTTTGTAGGTTTGCATATTAAGGGTCTATAATTGTTATGGTAGGTTTATTGTAACAGATACAGACAGAATATCAACCAAAAAAACTGAGAAAACACATGATACAAATGTTATTAATTGAGTGGCATTTCAGTGAGTAAAGCATTTGATCCCCAAGCAAACCATGACTTAGTACTGGGTGGAAAAACCCTTGTTGGCAAGCAGAGAGGTAACATGTTTCTTGTAGTTGGTTACCAGGTTTGTACATATCTCAGGAGGGATTTTGGTTCACTCTTCTTTACAGATCTTCTCTAAATCCTTAAAGTTTCTTGGTTGTTGCTTGGCAACTCGAAGTTTCAGTTACCACCATAAATTGTCTACAGGATTGAGCCAGTGCTAGGCCACTCCATGACCTTCATGTGCTTCTTCTTGAGCCACTCCTTTGTTGCCTTAGCCGTATGTTTTGGGTCACTGTCATGCTGGAAGACCCATCCATGACCCATTTTCAGTGTTCTGGCTGAAGAAAGGAGGTTCTCATCCAAGATTTTACAATACATGGCCCCGTCCATTGGCCCTTCAATGCGGCAAAGTCGGCCTTTACCTTAGCAGAGAAACAGCCCCAGAGCATAATGTTTCCACCTCCATGCTTGACTGTAGGGATGTTGTTCTTAGGGTCATAGTCAACATTTTTCTTCCTCCAAACATGGTGAGTTGAGATGATGCAAAAGAGCTCAGCAAAGACCACAGCACTTTCTCCCAATCCTTATCTGCATCATTTAGATGTTCACTGGCAAACTTCAAACAGGCCTGTACATGTGCCTTCTTGAGGAAGGGGACCTTGTGGGCGCTGCAGGATTTCCATCCACGGTGGCATGGCGGTGTTACCAATGGTTTGTGTGGTGACTGTGGTCCCAACTGCCTTGAGATCATTCACAAGCTCCTCCTGTGTAGTTCTGGGCTGATCCCTCACTTTTCTCTTGATCATCTTTACCCCATGAGGCGAAATCTTGCATGGAGCTCCAGACCGAGGGCGATTGGTGGTTATTTTGTATTTCTTACATTTGATAAGTAATATAATAATCACTCCAACAGTTGTCTCCTTCTCACCAAGCTTCTTGCTGATGGGCCTGTAGCGGACTGTTGTGGAGCCTTAGAGTCAGGAAGCAGGAGTCCCCTTAAGGGGGAAATCTCATAAATATTTATTTTCCCCGCTGTATATAATGTCTACTACAGGGCTGGTTATTTGTATTTATAGAAACAATGTTTAAAAAATGTAGCTATAACTCATTATAATAAGGACGTATGTTTTTTTGCCATAGCTACTCAGTCAGGTTTAACTTTACTGCCTGTCTTTCTGGATACTATGACATGCAGAACAGATTTTAATCAGTTCACAATTTGACATATTCAACTTAGAGTTCACACTATACTTCTCTCCATTAATGTTTTCATAACTTCTATGAAGGTGATGAAAATGACCCATGACCTTGATACATTATAAAATCAGTTATATGCTATAACATTATATTATGTCCCTGAAATAACAACATAAAAAACCCCCATAACACACTGCAATACCGTTGATTAAAAATGTAGCCAAACCAATACAGGAAACATTTTAGCAACATTGTATTAGCTATACTCAGCATCTGGGGTCCATCTAGGAACATATGAAGCCTAGATGTAAAATTTACTGCTTGGAAACCAAATGCATGATGTTTAATCTGAGTCTGCTTAAATGCATCTATTTAAATACATTTCACTGTTGAATGCTGGGAAGTAAAGATAAGATGATGATAATAACAGTAATCTTTCATGTGAAATGCATTATGGGATGAAGCTGGATTCTACACAGAGTCTAGGCACAGGAAAACACAAGGAATAAAGCAGAGTAGCTCACGTTCCTACTGACTTTCAACATAACTGGAATTCAATACATTAGAACAGAAACAGGTATTGCTTTGAATTAATCAAGGTAAAACATTCATGAAAATACTGACCATAACAATATCTCTGCTAAATAAAAGCATAGACTGCAAAACTATGGAACAGGATGATTACAGCCAACAAACAAACAAACAAACAATCTCTATAGATAAATTAATCAAAATAATCATTACGATGCCATAGGTTATCAGTATTCAGTAGTCAAACACTGTTGCAATAATTCTACATGATGCCATGTATCCAGTACATAATCTCATTCTGAACTATGTTCGGAAGGAGCAGCAAACATCATGAATTTGTAGCTGTTTTGGCTGTCTACCCTCAGAAGTATAAACTGCAACAACCAGGAACTAATTTTCACCTAATCACGCAACTAAAAAAATGGTTTATACTTTATATGCAACCTTAAGAAAGGAATAAAATTAAGAGATAATTGGCACATTTTATCGCTGAAACAAAACACAGAAATAAAAAGAGAAGAGGCTACACTTTTGTGCTGTCTCAGTTCCACAGGACGGAACAATGATGCACCGTGGAGGAGATGCAGACCCCAAATGGCATTATGCAGCAGGAACAGGAGACTCAGGCAGAGCACTCACAGTGAAATCAACAGAGCTGAGGCCCAGACCGCCCTGGAGTGGGACAGCGACTCAGGGACAAACACACAGATGGACATATCCTGTGCTAAAAGGCAGCCCAGCTTGTATAACCTGCACATCACGTGTTAAAGGGAACTCGGAGACAAGAAGATAGACACAGCAGTACCGAAATGAAACACGTCCGGAACACGAGTACATGGACATACCTGCATTAAAATTCAACTGAATGTGACAGTTGAAAATATAGTAGTATCAAAATTATAGCTGTAATTTGGGATAGTGGACAAACAAGAAACACTTTAATAAAACAAATAACAATATGCTTAATTTGGGACACAAAAAATGAATATATCAGTATAAAAAAAGCAAAGAAAATCTCTCCATCTCTAGGTATGACAGAATACTGTCCGGACTATGTTGACCTGTATAACACACTGTTGATAACACAGACCAATCAAAACTCACTGAAAAACGTCAACTGAACAGTAACTGACAAGCAAAACCAAACGATCAACAGATTAACAGTAAATTTTAACCGATAACACATATTATGACAAACCGGTTTACTGTAAATACTAACACAGATCATACAGTTAACTGAGTAATGGTAAATAGTAACTGGTAATGCAGAGCATATATATAATAAACTGATAAATTAATTTTTAACTATTCTTGCTGACCATGCGATAAACTGGTTTACTGAGTAAATGCTAACTTGTATAACAAACGATAACATAATCGGAGTAACTAGTAGCCGGTGTCAGACCACACAGTAAAATTATACAGCAGACTAGACAATTTGTGGCCTAGACTATTCATAAACCTTAATACATGCTAACACAGCCAATGTAATAATTGTAATAAGTATGACACAGAAATACATGGCAGATTAAACAATAGTCTGACTACATAAAACTATAGTCTGGATGCCAAACCTTTCAATAACTTGCAGAATGTACAATCTGACTATATTGCTGATCATAGTATAACATGTCTAGATAGCAGAATGGATGATAACATGATCAGATGGGAAACCCTAAGATAACCGTCCTATACGGCAGACTGTATGATTACCTGAATACACCGCAGACCATACAATACCTTGATAAGAGTGCAGACCACTGAGTAACATGAGTATAGTAGACACAAAAATATTACCTTTCCTGTTGAACCCTGACACATGCAAGCAGAGAGACACGGTCATGCGTGTGGAAGTGACTGTCAGGCAGATGCACACGGCAAGCACGCGTGCTGGAAACGGTACCGTTCGCTCCTGTTTCAGCACTGACGATTTCCCCGGCTCATACTCGAAAATGCTCCTGGGTTCTGCTCGGTATTTCCTGGTGTCTACCTTCTTGTCAGGGGGCTCCCAGTCATTCCTGAGGAGGAGGAAGGGAAGAACGAATCACAATAAAGGACAGTATCCATGGCAACCCTGTGTGGCAGGATTTGGCTAAAATCTCAGCCAGCCACATTTGTCTGGGACTGTCTTTCTTCCTGATGTTCATGTGTTCAGCAACATTATATGGCTATAATCTTCTGCACACGTTTGTTTTCCCTGCGTTCATAGCAAACATTTGATGGGGTTCATGTTAACAGCAGTTTAGTGAAGCAGAGAGGTAACAGGACATCATCATGTTTAAGCATCTCAACTAAATTAAACAGGTTCTCATCAGAAATGTGTGTATATACATCTCAGCGGTCATGGCTCTGGTCTTCAGAGTATCCTGTTCAAACTGGACTCTTCTGTCTTTGCCTGACTTGCACTGCCCCAGTTAGCAACCCCCCCCCCCACCCCAACCATACAAAATTACAAATTCTCCCAAAACTTAGCCCAGGGCATTGCAATGACCTAACAAAGAAAAACTGGCCATTCACCTAGATTATGCAGTTAAAAGTGGCCAGAACTCACATCTTATGTTTCCAGTCACTGACACCAAAGCGAAGTAAGTTTCCCTGAATATACAGTACATCTGAAGAAAACAAGTGACATTAATAATGGAAACACACTCTGGTGTCTTAAATGGACAGAACATCATGAATAAGTTAGATGGACAGATGGCTGCTGGCAAAGGAACACTACTGAGGCCCATTTTAAAAATTCTTTTCAGTTTTTTTTTTTTTTTTTGCAGGAGCTGAGTCTGAAATGTCCTCATGTTTGGTTTTCGTAACTGCAGCAGAAAACTGCAGAAAAGTGTCCAAAAATTGTTTTTCCAAGTAATTGATTACCCCCATGCAATATTTCCACTGAACAATTTAAGGTTATTTATGCTAATGTTTCCATCGTGATTTTAACAAGTATGTTTTAAGAGTATTTATATGGATGTTTAATGAACACCACTGAAAGGAGGCTGCTACAGCATATTTTGTAGCTCAGGGTCATATCATATTCATTAACTACCTCTCATTGGTTACATCATTAAATTCATAAGTGAAAAGCAGAAGTCAAGAGTGACAGACTTATAGACCCATGAAATCCATCCATTTTCCATACCACGTATCCTACACAGAGTCATGGGAGAGCCTGGAACCTATCCCAGGGAGCTTAGGACACAAGGCAGGGGATGAGATGCCAACCCACTACAGGGCACAATCACATACACACACACGCACTCAAACACACACATACACACACTATGAGAAATTTAGAACTGCCAGTCAATCTATAACAAATGTCTTTGGACAGGGGAGAAAACCAGAGTATCTAGAGGAAACCCTTGGGGCAGAGGGAGAACATGCAAACTCCACACACATGGCAGGTGCAGAATTTCAACCCCCAACCCCGAAGGTTACTGATATGAGTTAATATGAGGTAACAATCTGACCACTGTGCAAGTCCTAAAACAATTCCCACAGAACTAGATATGGTTAGTGTGAAAACATGAACTTTTTACCATGATTTAACACGACAGAAACATCAGACATCACGAGAATTACTCAGGTACGGAAACTAATACAAAAAACATTACTGAAACAAGATACAGGAAATAACGCAGTTTTCCAAGCAATAACTGCACTTAGTACAGTATTCCAGGCTAACACAGGCAACAGTAACTGAATAAATGATGTGAGTTTTACACCATTACAAGTAACAAAAAAAGAATTGTTGACAATGGCCTCTACAGCCAGAAGACAGTGATTCAGTCATGTAAGAATACCAAGTACAGTTTCCATTATCACTGGGCTAGAACATTACAATCATGGTTCAGTGATGTTTAAGCACTCTGAGCATGGCCTTTGTAAGCAGAGCACTGGAAAACTCGTTCCAGAAGACATGTCTCTAGGCACTGACCTTCCAGCTGAAGGTTTCAGAGAGGACGATCGAGCTGGAACCGGGAGCCTGGCCAGTCTGTCCTCATGAGGGTCCACACTCGCAAAACTCATGGCACTGTGAGACCGAGGAACCCCTTTAACTGCGAAATGATGGGTGAAACAAACCATAAATCCTGAGGCACATTCAGCTTGATCCATGTAATACTATATAAAGTATTAATCTTACAATGTTAGGACTAAATGTATCATTTTCTAATATCACATCTAGAAGTGCTCTTGTGACTCACAAAAGACTCATCTTATGAATGAACAAAGATAACCATGTGTCCATTTATAAAAGAAATACAATCCATAAAAGCATCCTCAGGAGGTCTCAATAAAGGCTCCTGTATGCAGTGCTGCACTTGAACACAGAAAAGACTAATCTCAAGCACTTACCGTCTTCTATATACATGTAGTTAGCAGAGCTGTCATCTAAAAAAGAACAAATCATAAATATTTATGTTTATAAAAAACAAACTACACAATTACATTAATGTTACAAACCCCAACAATATCCAAGCATGCTTGTGTAATAAAGAATCTTCAGCTCTGGTATAGGTGGTGAAAAGCAAAGACATTAAATGTCAGACACTCTTTGTAAAAGTACTTATTTATATTTGAAAACAATAGGGAAACCCAAGCTTTGGATATTTCTCCTCTGCGTTCTTTAAGACAAATTTTAACAGAAAAGAGATCCTTCAATTTCAGAGATTTAAAAAAAAAAACAAAAAAAAAAAACTTATTGGCAAAATCACCTGAGCTGCACAAAAATGTAACTATATTAGAAGTACACAAACGATTATTTCAAAACCATTGAAGGGTTTGTTTTAATGGATGTAATAAATCACTGGTTTTAATCCCTCTGAGTGAGAGATGGATGGGTTAGTGATCATAAGTGTTGCACTCTATAATTCAGCAATTACTAATATTATCCTGTACAGCAAACCAATTTTTATCATGTTATATATGCACTGAAAATTTAATCACCATCACTGTTATTCTTTGCAGCAAACACAGATCATTATTTTATTATTTTATCTTTTAAAGCAACCACAGATCATCATCATCATAATCATCATCATCATCATCATCAACATCATCATCATCATCATCATCCAAAGCAGATTATCCTCATACTTGCTGGTACAGCAAACACAAACTATCACCACATTATGAAGTCCAGCAAATACAGATTATTGTCACATTATCACCTGCAGCAAGCAGACAGTCATTACAAAAGGTAACAAAAATGAGACATGAAACAGAGCAACATTAAAACATTTATTTCAAAATGCAATACTGAAAATAAGACATGCAGACAAATAAGTGAGTGTTACACGTGAACATGAGCAGACATTAAGGAAGAGAAACCTAGAAGAGAATTAGTAAAATCAAAAGAGTGAAAATGACATGCAACCTACAGGCAGCACTGATTAAACTTCTGAATATGCAGCTTGTATAAATGAAGCAATTAGAAAATGAAAAAGAAAAAGTTCAATTCTAGGTTAGAAACAACTTTCTGATCAAACTAGTGTAATGTGCACCTGCCACCCAGTGTGTTAAAAACAAACTGCTACTTACAACTAAAAAATAAATAGATACATAAAATTCACCCATTATACGTAATCTAACTTTTAGCTAGTTTACATGTGCAACTGTGCTGTGAAAGCTAAAGTCTGGCCACCGAATACCTCGCGTTCTCTTTGGCTTGTCATAGTTTTCCGGAAATATGTAGGTGGGTCGGTACGGATTTTCCTCTGTAGACTCTGAGTGAGATGAGGAGGAGACAGAGGACAGTGTAGGACACAAAAACACATGCATACAGTGACACACGCACACACACACACACACACACACACACAGAAGCACTCTACAACAGTGGACAGAGGTAATGCAAAAACCAACATACAAGAACACACACGTGCAAGCCTCAGTGCATACATACCATAACTAACACAGGACACGCCACATTACCTGGAACTTTATGAATCTGCTTAAACATGTTCTTGTACCACTCTCTGGACCTCTCAGTATTCTGGAAAATACAACAACATCTGGTTTAACTTCAACTGTGGGCTTCAAACAATGTATATTTCCCTAACAAGTAGAATAACAGAAGTTATAAGAGATGCCGTCTGGTGTTTAAAGATTTTTCTGCAATCAAAACCATGTTCAACAGGATAAAAATAAAATTAACTCACATACAACTGGTATACTAGAAATATGCAAAAATATAGTAGAGTATGATTATTCATAGTCACTATTTAGATCTTTTTCAGTTGATGTTGTTTTCTTGTAAAAATGTGCATAGAGAGAACATTTTCTTTTTGAAACAGGCATCACAGTTTACAATACACGAGTATAACATTAAATTGGATGTTTACTGAAACACTTAAAATGTGCAGCAAAGGAGTACGACTCTTTGGGGTATAGGTCACATGTATAACAGGCATGTGTCCAAAGTGCCTCATTACCTCCATACCAACACTTCCTGTCCAGTTCAGTGGAGTTTATGAAGTGCAATTTAAGGGAGAGTGTGAAATATGTCATTGTGCTAGGAATGTCAAGGCCAGAACAACCTTCACAGGGATGACAGAGTAACTGTCAAACAATAGATGTATCTTTCTGGATTCACTGCAGTTTTAAAAATAGATGCTTGTCCTTCATATTCAGAATGGGATTCACCTAAATGTACCAAACATTATATCCAAATGAAATACTGAATGTTTTTCTCAAAACATGGTAATTTCCACATGACTGCAAAATCAGCTTTTAATGATGTTAGTGCAGTTTCAGAAGACAAACAAGTCCATCTTTACTGTACACAACCTTGTGTCTGTGAACTTCATCTCTGTGCTACCTGTTGTCTGTGAACGGCCTCATATCTTGTGAAAAGTCATGTGGCAGTGCAACATCACGTCTGTCCATACATCTAATACTCTATACTCATCTGTGAAAACTGTTGCAGGTTCAGTGCTGCCCTCAGCGTTTTTTTACTTTCTTAAAAAAAAAAAAAACAAAAACCCTTGAGTGTGGGATCGTGGCATCTGTGGAAGTGTTTAACAGCAGAGACTTCTCGTGTGAAAATTCATTACCCTCATTGGAGGACCGTTGTCCCTCAGGGCTCCTATGCTTGATGAGTCCAGCGACAGCCTCATTCTCTTGCCATCCATTTCCTTGTGTGGCCTAAGTGGGACCTGTGCAGTGTCCGAAGCAGCTGTGCTCCCTGTCGCAGGCTCAATGCTGCCCTCTAGTGCTGTATCTGTGGATTGATGCGTTACACCATCAACAAGTGCTAATGTGTTGTATCGCCACCTCCTGGCCAATTAGTCAAGTCACACTACTGAGAACAGCTTTAAATTTAAAACAAATATAAAAGTATTTCCTAATTATGATTATTACATTATTAGGTTTATCTATGAGTCTAGAAATCCTAACAGGGAAAAAAAGCATTGAAAGCAAATAGCTTCCAATAAAGAAATTTTCAGAAGTCCACACCTAGACATTTACAGCCTGAAAATCGTCTCATGCAACTAAATTGTCATTATAATTTAAATCAAAATTCAAACAAAAGACTCCATAGCTAACCTAGAGATAAAAAACAGCACACCTACATTTAATGGCAGAGCAGTTAACAGACACCTGTGGCCATGAACTTTAGGGACCATGACAGGCTACATACATCAGCAGCTTTTCAACAAGTCATTTTATTTAAATGAGTGATATCAGTATGTTGACAAGAAAAAATATTTCATGATCTGAGATATTACTCATATCCTTGTTATAAACTGTGCTGATTTCACAGTATGTGCACTAATTCCACCTGCAAGATAAAAACTATTTGCAAGTGAATAAATTATAATCATGTAAAAACACACTGCATTTATGGAATGACGTGATTTCACACTGCAAGCCGCTACCAAATTTAGATGAAGGCGAAACAGAAATGTCATTTTCAGAAAGATGATATAGCATCGACGAACAATAATCCCAAAGAACAAGCAGTTTAATAATTGTCAACTCTGCACATGGTCCTATACTCTGCTTCAGCTTCAGACAAGTCCATAGCATTACATCAAAATCAAAATCAGCTTCAGTTATAGATCTGTACTCACAGACCAGAAAAAGCACATACCATTACATCTATTAAGAAATCAGCTTCAGCTATAGATCTGTACTCATAACATCTGAATAAGTTCATACTGTTACATTCAGGAAAAATACATTCGTCTTTATAAATAAAGGTTTCATTTCAGCATGTCAATTTCTATAGAAGAATATAAACAAACAGGTAATCGAAAACAAAAAGGACTGGGTTAAAAGTGGGCCACTGGGTGTTCCCATTTAGAGAACCCCTCCATACCACTATGCCACTAATAACCATCATTACGTAGAATTTCAATTATTATTTTTGCATGTGGTTCCTTGTACTGTACGGCCCTTGGGTGTGTACCTAAGTGGACGTGATGGTACATCCGGCCTAGATCATAAATTAATTTAAAACAGAAATGAAAAAAAAAAAAACACAAAAAAGCTACCTTTAACAAACCTTTAAATGTGTCTTCTGCTATTTTTATGCCAACATGCAATATCATACGTAAGATAGTGACTAAATGTTGGATGTTAGTACAGTCAAAATCCCTGTAAACGACGCGGTACTAAACACACTGTTTGATATTAACATCTGATTTGCTGCGATTCACAGAGTTCAGGTTCTCTTTGCTCATCTCTCGTGAGATTGTGCCACTACTACGGAAAAAAAGCATCTGAACAGCAAGCTACAAAACATGAGGAAATGGACAAATTCTACAAAGTCTCTTGAACATTCATGTTAGTGAGTCTAAAGAGACGCTTTCTCTTCCAAATGAAATGGCAATGTTTAAAGTTCATGTCTATTTATTTCTGTATTTTTAGCAATATTACACAGTAATGAGGTATCACTGTGATAGCGTATAGTACAAACAACATGCACACTAATGTAATACAGAATTACTATGACAGCATTCAGTACAATCAGTATCAGTCCTGATTATGCCAATGCAGTATTGATTTGACTGTACATAGTGGCATATTAGCATGACAATAGGCAACACAAAGATGTTACATTTGTGGGTATAGTAAAAGACCCAATATGCTGAAAACTAATATTATACTGTTTATAATATTCTATAAAATAGTCATCTGTATTGACATAAAGCAAATATTCACAGCATTGACAAATGGAAGAATGGAGTGATAAAGCAGCTGAAATAACTTCATGATGTGACTTCTTAGACAATAACACCATTACACATGAACATGGCGTACAGTTCGTGCAAATGTGCATGCACAACATGCCGGACTCACGCAGGACAAAAAGAATAAAATGTGGCATAAAACAAACCAATTTTAAACACCAGATTTTACCAAACGCGCGCGCACACACACACACACAGGGTTCCTACAGCAAACACATCCTACATATGCTTAAGGATTTACCTTTGCTTAAGAGGAAACAAAAGTGACTTTGTACATTTGGAAGTTGAGCAGATTAACTGTTTTCTGCAAATATGCCATTTTGGCAATGTTTGACAAGGAAACAAAGTGCAGAGAATGGCCTATAGAGGGCACCGTCTGGCTTATTTTAAATTTAGCTGCGGCGTTGGAATGCAGAAGTGACTGTCCATTTCATTATACATTAGCCTGATGACCTGGCTCACTGTGGTCAATAATCATGCAGATGCTCATCCCTGTAATTCAGAAGCTCCAAGGAATGAACAATCTGGTTCAGCCACGTGTTCAGCCACATCAGCATTTTTAAAGGGGTACACATCTGTTCCCAGTCAGTTAATAAACTCTAAAAGGTAAATAAACATTCCAGCATCATAGTAAGGTAAACAAAGGTTAAATGTCATAAATGGACATCAGGAAAATTCTATTAAGTAAAATTACATGGTGTGGACGAGGGGGTAATACTTCCAGTTTTCTGCTTTAAAATACATAATAAAGTTCAAATACAAACTATGCTACATTTGTTTATGCACACATCGCTGAGAAACAGGCAATGTGTCACACTGTGCACAAACTGACAGGAAATGGTTTGGTCAGACTGCCCAATCACTCATCAGTCTTGCCTTTTATTGTTTCCTCACTTCCTGTCAAGGAATGTAAACAAGCATTGTTCCATTTACAATTACCCAGTGTAGTCCTCTGAGTTCTATCAAAGCTTGAAATCAAGAATATTTATCTTATGTTACACTGCCAACTGACTATTTAAAAACTACACCATTTTCTAAAATTAACATTTGATTTCACAGTTGTTTCACAGCATCTTCCATTTCTGACATATACGCAGTGAATGCCTGAGTACCGAAGAGGGTCTTTAAAGGGCTACATCAAACATCAGTCAGATAACTAGAAACTTTTTACACTGGCAAAACTGAGAACCATGTCTCCAGAGTTATCTTGTCCCTGCTTATTGTTGGCAGAGCTCATCTCAAGAGGAAATGTTTTAGTGCCTTGAGGTCAAGTCAGCATTTACTGGATGAGGTTGCAGGACACAAGTCTGCAAGAACATAGTGTCTTCAATTTTCCCAGGCACTGGAAATTCCCTCATGATGTCATATGGGGCAGCGGTATCCGAAAAGAGAGTGGAGCATGATACTTGGCCCCAGCTTGGCTGTAGGAGTGGTACTGACTGAAACAGCAGTGCACCTTTGAAACTACACTCTATCACTGTGTAAGCATTACTCTCTAGACTTAGCCTTAACCAAAGCTCTCACAGTGCAGTGACCTCACAAGGGTGAAGATGCACTGGGGAAAAATCAGTCCCAGGTACCCCACATGGCAGGTGAGAACTTCACCATTGAACCATCTAGGCGAGCACATGTTACTTATGAACGTGTCACTGAAGTAGTTATCTAATGTGAACTTCTAAGAAACTTATTCTGCATATAAAAGGTTTTATAACAAGATTATTAATATCACATGCATATCCTGGAAGGGGAGGGGTTGGATGTGTTTGCTGAAGGACCTCGATGCAAAGGTAAGAGGGGAAGTGGAACGTTCCAGAAGGTAAAATGGTCTTGAAGCACAATTTACCAGACCTTCGCTCCATACCTTCCAAACTATTAACACGCTTTTGTTGTTCTGTGGTGAGAGAAGAACAAAAGTCAAACAGGACAAAACAGGAAAACTTTCATGATGGTTAACAGACAGCACTGACAACCTCCATGAAGCAGAGACAGTGAAGAAGACTGTCATATTGTCACATCTGTAAAGCGAGAGCAATGCAAACCAGCAATCAAGAGACACCAAGGTGTCAGACTTACTGTACAAATTTTAGTCTTAATGACCAAATGATTGCTGACCTTTGAGAACATTAAATATTAGAAGTTTAAAAAAAGCAAGACATTGTGAGAGGTGAATTTTTAACCTAATTTTGCTTTCTTGAAATCTAGAGGGGAAACATTAGGGTTCCTACTTCATATAGCACAAATATTGTATAAAGTTCATGAAAAAATGAGCCTTGAGGTTGTGAATATGATGCAATGATCCCCAGACCAGGGACTGCTGTGTTTTTTCCTTCTCTTTACAGAACCACTGGAAAAAGTCTCCAGTTGGGGTATGACGGTTCATTCTAATGGAATGGTAACATTCATGATTCAAACGAAACCCATCAAAATCACAGCGTGCTAAGTAGACATAGGACCAAGTACAAACCAAGAATAAAAGTCAGATTACTTAATATTTACTTCATTGGCTGCTTGACTGTATTAGACGTGTTTTCATGCTGTGTTTGACAGCACAATAATTACTGTAAATACACTGTTGAGTTGATGGTACCAATTGATGAGAGCGATCACCTGTGTACAAGGTGTTACACCTACTGCTGTCTCTCTGTGGAGTAACATAATGAAATGCTTTTGAAGGTTTATGGTTTTCCAGCTGCCCTGGCAAGTCCCTCTGGAACAGACTCCTTTCATTAACACAGACACACTGCATTGAGAGTGCAGGCCATCGCTTTAAATGAGGACACGTCACATGCTACTCCTATGCTGCCATTCACGCATGTTACCGGACTGGTCGTGTCGGGAAAAAAAGTCATACTGCAATATTAAGAAGGGCTGTTGGAAATTTTTCAAAAGCAATTGTCAAATATTAGTTATGTCCACTTGTTAAACCAATAAATGGTACTAATCTCAGAATAAAATATATAAAATAAAATAACTATTGAGGACACAATCTCATTCCATACACTTGTCTACAAATACTGAAAACTCTGAAAGTACCAAGTAAAATAAATGAGCTGACAGCAATACAGGCAGCTCCAGCATTACAAATAATATTTAAAAAGATTTATGTCCCAAAATATAAATATAAAATATAAATCTACTAACTTTTGAAAGCAACATAAAAGTGTTTCAATTAAATTTACATTTGACAAAAAGCTTCAGAAATTACATCACAAACCCAAAGCCAGGTGCAGACGGATTGGCATTTAGTGTGGACAAAAAAATATAAAAGAAGGCAAACAAGAATTTGGCTTCAAGCAAGCAAACCAAAACCCCGAAACCTGAAAGGTATGAAAGAGGAGAGTCCACAAATGTAAATGCAGTTTAACACACAGGCAGCTAACTAAACAGCAATGACTAAACTTTGCTACAAGTCACAGAAAGACACAGGTGAAAACACTAATGCAATCAGACAGTTAACCTATTCCCCAACCAGCGAAGATGGACACAGCTTCTCAAGGCACCCCCCATGACACAATCAGACAAAGTGAAGACAATCTTCACATCCCATGTCCCCTTCACACACAGCAGCACAGTAACCTCAGCTGTCCGTTCACATGGTCGCAGCCAACTTCACCTGTTTCGCCTAACAGCCTTTGGTCATATTTCACAGCGTGCACCCACAGTAACTGCAATGATGATGTCCTTTCCAGGCTGACACCACCTGTCATGTCATTTACAGTTTGTCAGAAAGCTGTGGCATTTGCCACTGAAGTACATGTGAAACACTTGGGGAAGGTAATCAGGTGTATGGCCAAGTATGTTTGTCACACACAAAGAATTTGTTCTATCTACCCACTGAAATTCTACCCTGTTTCTGCACACCAGTCAGGTTCCAGTTTTTTAAAGATGTGCCGATTTAAAACAGTTGTGTTAAGAAAAATGCTAGTACACACTCAACAACACTCAAACAAAAAGCGAGATTAAGTTTATGTGTCAGAAATTTTGCCGAAATGCTATATTAACAGCAGAGCACCTCAACTGGGTCAAGCAACTGCCTTTAACAAAAAAAGATGAATAATGCAAATATCCACTTTCACAACACAGAAAATCAGTTAAGATCTAATAAACAGACGTACAAATAATTACATCTACTACATTATACATTTTACAACAAAAAAACACGCTGAAGATCTTAAACAGTTCCATTCATTCACTTATTGATTCAATCATCAGCTCTTTGGATTACTATCAAGCTATATCATGTTATTGTCATATTCTGACCAGTGATAGATGTGTAAAACATTTGGTTATGACAGACCAATTCTAACTCATTTGTGCTTATGCATTTAACTGTTTCTGTGTGAAATTGACCCATATGTTAAATTATTAAACACATGAGGGAGGGGGTTGTGTCAGATGACCCTCATTCTGTCTGTGTTGAAGGTTCCACCCCTGTCTCCATCCTTTAGACAGACCTTATATCGACTAAACTATTGTTAGTAACTTTGTTACTTCTCCCCGCTTTTCTTTTTTGCTATAAAGCTATATTTTACTAGCAGACCTCTGCTTGTGCACACACTGTATTAATGACTGCATGTCATTATTTAAGAGCTGCTTTTTATGCATATTTCATGTCCAGCTCCTTTCATCACAAAATCAAACCTGAATAAAACCAAAGACGTCACTTCTTCTTGTGTTTCCGCAGTCTGGATCTTAATCACATCCATCATGTTCACAGTATATGCAAAAACAATCAAGGCTCTTTGAACGGAAAGCTGGGGCTTTGTTTAAAAGAAATCCTTAGTCTGCCTGCTGTTACTACAGTAACAGTGTACAGTGTACAGTGTATAACTACAGCACCAGTGTGTAAATGGTGTCACTGTTGCAGCACAGTATATTGCAGCCCTATAACCACAGGATGTCCTCACCTCTGTTATGCTGCAGCAGCACAATGGTTGGGTTGACGATGGTGGTGGAGGGGTATGCAGATGAGGTCTTTCTGGACAGAGGATCCTCACTGACAAAACTCTCCACCTGAGGACACAAGTGACAGAGGTACTAAGGAGAGCAACAGCATCATCAAATATAACCATGGAAACAGGCTCACAAACGTGCCATCGCACTCAATAAACCGCACGCTACCGGTGATGTTTTTTTTTTAAATCATCCTTTGTAGCGACACAGTTATCCTCTTTCAGACACTCTAAACAGCTGTGGGTGTCCAGTTAACATACATTCCCTTGTGATTACAATAATGAGCTAAAGTCTAATTAGTGCTTAAGCAAAAACCATTACAAAGAAGTTAATTGAGGCTCCTGTCATGTCAATGTAATTAACTTATTGACAGTGATGACCATCTGAAAAAAGAACATGAATCCACACCATAGAGAAAATGTTTTGCATTAAAGGTAGACTTAGCTTGGCATGGAAATTCAGACAAAAGAGCTAGCAGTGCTGTAATAAACATACTTTGTTTCACAATTCAATGCTGTTATACACTAGTTACAGCAAATATTTACATAGTCATTGTTGCACATAAAACAAAGATTGTAGGAAGTGCCTATTATTGTTGCTGTAAACGATAATATGAAAATTAGGGTGTGATTATTCATCTACATCTTTGAACAGTATTTCTTGGTTCAATTTTAAGAAGGCATTAAGTAAACACATCTTACTCATGACACACATACAGCGCAAGTGCAAAGTGTGCACACCTGTTTAAAACCAGGTTTTGCCTTGATTTTCAGTGTTTATGTGCTTTAATCAAGTACATTTAGTGTGAGCTTTAGTGTAAACAGACTTTAGTTTCAGCAGACGTGTACAGTGGTGTCATATAATATAGTGGTGCAACATGTTGGTTATACCAAACATTTGATTGTTACTGTCCCATCCTGTACATATCAACACGATTTGCAAAGTCTGTGTAGTTCTGCTAAGCTAATTTTACTTGCTAATAATTGTCTATTTATTCTTTGATAATTATTATCTGAACACAGGTACTCTGATAAACACAAACGAACAACCAGTTTTCCCAGGAGCAAGGCTCTATTAACCTTTGAGTCATTGTCAGAGTATATGCTATATTTTCTGCATTATATTTCAATTATACTGACAGTCATAACTGACAACCATAACAAACCTGGTTTTCGGCTTGATAAAACATGCACTTGTTTACAGTTGGATGAGATGGCCTACCTGCGAGAGTGTTCTGCTGTCTCTGGCTTGCGGAGGTGTTATGCTCTCAGAGTTGGCTGCCAGGCTTGTTCCTGGACTGTCCCCATTAGTGTCTCCAGCCCAGCCATCTGTAACAAACCAAATAAAGCCCTACAAAGGCTGCCCAGGAGCTGCCGGCCCTGTCAAACCTGCAGGAGCCAGGAGTAATCATGAAGAACGCTCTCCTTCGCGACCCTTGGCAATAGATCTGTTTGTTTTCCCACACCAAGCCGAAAAAGGAGAAACAAAAAGTAAAGTGTTAAAGCTTGATATAATAAATGGCAAGTCACTTCCACACAGACAGAAGGCTTCCAGTAAAGCTCTGTGTGGACAGGGTTTGCTCATTTTCCCAAGAAACAAGATTCTCTCACAATCTGTGAACTTTGCCGTCTAAACAAGGCCTCTATTCAGTGGCCAGTAAAGGGCGTTTGTGCCTCTGCCTTCTCTGTTCAGGCACAACAACAATCCACGGCATCCACAAGCATGCTGTCCGCCTTCCAATTTTGTGCTAGCATCTGAAATGCCACGGACGCATCCGAGCTCAGGGCCTGATGTCTGAGAAGCCCAACGTGGGTCGACTGGAATGACAGGACATGGGACAGCATGTGGTAAACAGTGCAGGGGGGGCTGCAGTCTATTGCAGCGAGTCCAAAAACAGGAAACGCTGCATCTCAGATCGGTGGCACCGGTCCTGTAACCCTGGCTCCGGGCTGGCTGTCATGTCTGCCGAGAGAGGTTCTAACGGATCTCATTGGACCACTTCTGCTTTCGGTGACTGTCAGCGCTGGCCCGAGCACACACTAAGCGCTTCTGTCTCCCACCTCAAGCCAACCATTATGTCAGATAAAAAAAGAAAAGAAAAGAAAAAACAGGCACGCAACAGAAACCTGGGGGCCTGCTCAGCTACTTAACAGCAACATAATCAATGGTCCTTCTACAACAATAATATTACCACCTGTAATCTAATGAAAAAAATTCTGTGTTACTAATGACTAGTTGTTACTTCAGTGTGAGATTTACTATGGGCATTTGACAATGTTTCCATCAGAAATGTGGTATTATTATTTTTGGTTTGAGTGTAAACCTCACCCTGGGTATCCTGATGTGTGTCCTTGCTGGGTGGAGCATCGCTGCACTCATCATCGTCGATATGAACGAGCGTAGCTCGCAGGGTGACGACCCCCCTGCCCTTACACACCCTGGCGGGGTCCATTCCTGACATAGCAAGGCCAGATGTGTCACACAAACAGGCTTCACTTTACACTTGAATCTTCATCCAAAACACATGTGAACTGAATTCAATACTTCAAGTCAAAAAAGAACTGTTAACTGAATTTAATTATTTTTACATATAGGTTACATGTGTTTTTAAGGATCACCTGCAGTAGGCAGTAGGTCAGGAGAGCTCTTCATCGCTTTTAGGGGTGTTATTCTGACTGCAGAGACGGCCCGTGGTCCTGGTGGACCTGGAGAGCCTGTACGGCACACATAAGAAGAGAAGAGTGTAGATATAAGACAACCGTGTAAGGGGTCCAAAAGAAGTACAGATATGAGGCTACCCTGGAGGAGATCCAGAACAAGAGACATCCCAATGAAACCACCTCACGAGAGTCACAAAAAACTGTCTATTTATAAGACCACCCCCACCGGAGGTTTACAAAAGGATAACTACAGTGTGAACACAAGACAACTTCACAGAACATCTACAAAAAGAAACCTATGTTGTGACTATAAGACCGCACCATGTAAGTTCCACAAAGAAATACAATTCAGTTATAAAGCAACCTAAACCGAGGTCTAGAAAAAGATGCCTACAAAGTGACCATAACACCACCCACAGGAGGTCCATAAAAAAATAAAATTCAATACGACCGTACCACAAGAGATTCACAAAAAGAATCTATGCAACTATAATATAAAAGGACACCTACAATGTAAACATAAGACCATTCCACAAAAAGTCCACAAAAAGATACATTACAAGACCACCCCACAGGAGGTCCACAAAAAAAAAAAAAAAAAAAAAGTATATATATATATATATATATATATATATACACACACACACACACACACACACACACACACACACGAGACCACTTTAAGGAAGGTCCACTAAAAAGACACAATAGTCAAAACAGTATGTAGGTCTATACTATAATTACTACAATTATAGTGATAAACACATAACTCAGTCAAATGCCATATCTTATGGAACAGAACTAAATGCTAAGTAGGACATTAAGACTCTAAAATGGCAATCGAAGCGTAGGTGAAAATTCAAAGCCTAATGAAAGAAGCAGTAAGTTTCCTGAAGTACCCTGCCCTTTTAGCTATTTAAAAATGCACCTCCCCCCCATGCTTCCGTTTAGAAAACAGTATAGGTGAACCAAACAAGAATACTCATAATGTAGTAACTAAAATGAAAATTAAAAACTAAAATTAACCTGAAATCTAAAATATAAGGAACAGGAGTGTGTAGGATGAATGTTATTGTACATTACAAGACAATGGGATCATCATGGGAGAAATAACTGAAATGAGCACATGGGAGAGCTAAAATGAAACTTACAGGGGGAATTCTCCAGCCCCACAAAGCTCTCTGTAGGATAACCCTGTGGATAAAGATATAAAATTAGCACAGCTCAATGACACTAATACTTCACAAAATCAGGCCTGGAAATGCCACGGATGAAGTGGGCTGTATCACTGAAGCTGGAAGTCTCCACAAACTGTAATACTGACCCCTAGTGAGGGCATCAGAGAAGTACAGCAGTAGTGTTCATAAAGGTCTTAAATCATGTTGTACAAATTTATGGAAGCATAACCAAAGACATAAAACACATGAATAATAAATAAAGCAAATTAAATGGTGCATTAAGTTTCACTACAGAAAAATCAAACCAAACCACTCAGCATTCCTCTGATAATTTTGGATCCACAGTCTATAGGTGGACATGGTAATATGAAGAATGACAGTAAAAACACAAGACAATAAAAATCTGAAATAATAAAGGAATCCTAAAAAACATCTTTAAAACTTAACCTTGGAAATTTTTTTTTGAAAGATTTTTTCTCAGTGTATAAATTCATCATTGTGCAGAAGCAAAGAGAAAAAAAAGTTTCTGCATTGTTACTGTAAAAAGGGTACAGACTCTCCGCAGAACTGTCATGACCCTAATTAAGACGTGGATGATACGGATCATGTCACAATCAGGCTTTTCCTCCAAGATAAGCACCCATGCAAGGGTAATGTTCAATAGGGGGGTGAATAAGTCTAATAGCAAGTCTTCAAGCTGTCGCTAAACCTTATGGCTAATACTGTCCATTTCATACATGTAACAAAAATGTTTAATGCTCTGTGACTCTCAGCTGTTTGGAGATTACAGTGGAAAAACAGAAGCCACATGTCACAAAACAAGAATGAGAAAAGAATGCCCTGCTGAGACTTGTTATTCAATTCATTTTTATATACTGCTTTTCACAACAAAGTTGACCCAAGGCACTTAACAAAGAGGAAGGTAAATATATATTACTGTCATGAGTGCCATGACTAAAATAGTTCAACACATTACACAAAGGTGTGCAGGATTACACACCCTATACACCAAAACAATGTGGATAAAAGTTTTATGGTCTGGTGAAAACAATTTCAAAAGATGTCCTTGGTACAAAGCCAACGCCGCTTATCGCCTAAAGAACAGAGCACAGACATGGGCATGCGTCGAGTTTCATGGCTGCATAATATTATAAAGCTGTTTCTCCTCAGTGAGAACAAGGGCTCTCCACAGCACAGGGTGGAAACGCATTACGTCAAATATCAAAAGACACACGTTTTCCTTTCTGCCAAAGACAAGCTTAAACCAAAATTACAAGCTTGTTTCTTTAGCATGATGTTCCCAAACAGAGCTAAAACAACAATTGCCTTAAAAAGCAGAATATGAATGCACTGGGAAAAGGTCATATAAAATGGCCAGGTTTTCATCCTACATAAAAGCTGTAGACTGGCTTAAATAAGAATTTACATTTTCCCCTCACAATGATATGGATGGAACTCTTCTGCAGAAAAGAGTGTGCATGAACAAGTGCATTAAAATTTAAGTGAATAGATTTACAAAGCAAACTATTTTCAGCTAAATATTCAGAGGATGTATGAATATATGCAACGAAGACAATGAAGCTTAATTTATTGCATTTATTTGTTTCAAATATTTAATTTTCTCTTCATATTGTGAACCTCTGTATCTACATGAAAGTGTGATCACTTTGAAATCCACTATATATTTTAACTGAAATTAATGAATAGGCAATAAAAAAAACAGCTCCATTAAGTGAACTTTCCACAGGCCCCCTGCTGGACATCTGTGACACTACAGACAGCAAAGCCTTTAAAAAGTCCTTATTTTATCAAACAAATCTTGAGACATTTCTAGGCTCTAATGAAATTGCAACAACCCCAAGGAAAAGAAAAACTATCTAAGAGGGCAGCTAGCTCTAATGCAGCTCGCACCGAACGAAGAAGTACATACAGCAAAGTAGTGCCATGTGGAATCACCACTGCACCACAAAGTTTCAGTCTGTGTGTAGGAGGACTTTTAAAAGGAAATGCGTCAACCAAACGGAGCTTGTGGCTCATTCCCAGAAGAGCCATTAAACAAGGAGAAATCACGTGCTCCTCAGCACAGTCAGCTGGCACGTGATTTTAATACCACAGAAGCAGCTTCAGACAGACGTCTGGAGCAGACAGCCACATGCATCGCAGCTTGTCCATATCAAACGCTTAGCATTTCCTTCCTTTCCGTCAAAATACGTTTCCTCTACCTTCTATTGTTGTCTCAGGCTCCAGGCAGTCAGCAGATCAGCTAAATAAGCGGCAATCCCTACACGTCAACATCCCCTCCTGTTTACAATGGAGGACAGCACTGACAGCAGCCATGAGAAAGATTACCCTGCCCTTGGATTCAAACGCTGGGGCCAGCAGGCAGGACACAGACAGCACTCTCAGATTTCTAATGAGCAGCCTTCACTACCCAATTAGCTTATTACAGTAGGTCCCTGGTCTGCTGCTTGGCAACGACACTTCCTGACCGTCAACAAGATATCTGGTTATTCACAGGACAAGGATGTAAAACAGCTGTAACTCAAAAGCAGATGAACAGACAAGTAATGAATGCAGAGACTTCCTTTAAAGTGCGTCATCAAGATTCTATTTGGCCTGGCACAATGGTTGCACAGTTATGTCTACGTGCACAGAAATAACGAGATCGAGTATATTCAGACTTGTCTTTGGTAACCAGACCTTCACAGATCTAACAATCCTCCAGACGTTCTATGGGCATCCTGGAATATCTAACTCCGTATACTCGGGAACAAAAATGTCATGAATTTAATTCCTGATGTCCCACTGTCAGCAATGTTTATGATGCAACCTAGTCAGAATAAGTAGGACTAAACAGAAATACAACACAAGACTGTACTCTGGACAGACTGTACACTGCACAGACTAAATTTGTCTGGTGTAAACTGTTGTAAACGCTCACTCTCAGTCAGACTGCTGCCAGAATTCTAGCAGTGCCAATCCTTATTTAACATTACTGTCACATGCCACATCCCCAACAATAAAAATACCATATTCTAGTCAATAAACAATGGAATAGACTCCAGGTAGCTCATAACTCTGTATAGGATAAATTTTCACAATTTCCGAATGATGCACATTTCCTAACATTAAGGCAACTATTAACATAACTGCAGAGGTATTGTGTGTTTTTAGGCAATGAAGCATTACAGATGTGAGAAGCTTTTAAAACACTGCTGGAAAAAACCCCATTTTAGAAATTCATCTAAACTTCACAAGGAGGTGGATTGTATGAATTGATATGAATAGTACCTCATTCAGGATGACAGCTACTCATCCTGCTCTAACAACTTTTAACAATAAAGCTGTATAATAATATATTATACAATAATGTAATACAAATATTGCCTATCAAAAACAAAGTCTTCGCAAAGCTATGACAGAGGTCTAAAGTTCAGAGATGTTATTTTACTTACCCCCCCTTTACCACATTGCTACTTTAATCCAGAGCACACACTGTCATGCATGTGGCCACCTCACATGAGTCAACTGCTCAGATGATGCCAAAGCGTCTCCATAACTGGCTTTGGATCCTGATTGGCTTAGATGTGGTCTGTGGTGAAACTGTCCGGTTCCTGACTGGCTCAGCTGCAAAGTGCTGAGACAACAGCAGACCCAATGGTCTGCCACCTGTTCTGACCTTCAGCCCACCGTACAGGGCTGACCACATTCAGCAGACATCTCTAAATGGGCCTGTCAGCCAGAGAATTTGGCAAACAATTCATAACTGCACAGCATCTCTAGATTAAACCCACTCTCCAAAAAAGACCATGGGGCCATCTTAGAATAACACCCCTTGTAGAGTATTACAATGTTGCACATTTACTTGGGAAACACACTAACACCCAAAGCCAAGATGAATTAACACAGCCAAGATATCACTAAGTTACTGCAAGTGATGACAAGACTGGACAAATGTTCAATAAAAATCATACACTTCTGGTGGCCAACACATGCAGGGCTTTCATGACAACCCTAACCCAATATGTAAGTGAATCTCATACACTACTGGTTACTATGTTGTACACTACCTTAATGAGATTACCTGGCCAAGTATGGTATTTCATTGTAGCTCATAAACAAAGTAGAGAACACTTCCCTGTCTTCTTCACACATTTACTCTGTCATCAGGTCAGCACTATTCAGCACTTAAAATGACAAAGCTAGTTTTCATCAGATTCTGGAGCAAGAGCACGACTTTCCATACATTTAGGAAAGAAATCATAGTGTGAAAGTTAAGTTTCACAATCATTGCAAACAGAGCAAACTGGTGGTTAAACACGTCAATATTAAACAATTATTTAATTCTCATGTGAAATCCTAAGTGAAAACAGATGGAAATACAACAGAGGAGTGTGAATTTGCACATTCTGTAAAACTTTTGGGTTACAAGCAAGAGATTTGCCTGACTAAATGGGCTAAAAATGTATAATACCAATCTCACGGGAAACTACTAATTAAAAGCAAAAGGACAGCAAAGGCTTGTGAAAGAAAGCAATCACACCAACCATATCCTGAAAGCTGATCTTTATGAAATGATGAGCATCTTTACCATTTTCTGAGAAATGTTTTAAGCATTTATTACAGTTTCCTCATCTCCATCAGGAATCAGACTCTACCAAAAGCACTAAAATTGCACTTGAAACTCAGTTATTCCTTCATTCATGCAATGTGAAGCTCTAACTATTGAAGATGATCAATCACTTGTGTGACATATGACACACTTTTCTTAATTGTGGTTTTACTGTGCAGTTTTATGTAACAGCAAAGTTAACGTCTTTTGTCTTCACATAGCACATAGGTATTCTCACCATTATTTTGCCTGAGTATAAATAAATGCTTTGTAGAACACTGTTGCAGTAAATGCAATGCTACATTACAAATCAAACTGATGAATGCACCAGCAACGCTACATAATGTAAGCATCATGTACTATATAGAAAGCCGTGGACAGGCACAGCGCATTCTTGTAACGTTTCTCAAACGTGCACTGAAGGTGACGTGATTCCTTCACCACTGATTTCAGGAGTATTCTGAAGAAGCTCAGTCTGCCTTTGGTTGGTCAATAAAAAGTACGAAAAAAAAGTGTGTGTGTGTGGGGGGGTGTGGCCCGGGCACAAATAGCCCCATACAAGGTGAGGAAAAACATGGGACAGCCAGAACATAGAGTCCTGATGGAAGCCACACTCTCCATCCATAAACATCTTCACTGGGAAGCAGCGATGGTGCGCTGCAGACAGTACACATTTGGTTCAGCACTTATCTGCTGCTCCTCGTCCTTCTGTACACAACTGCTACATAAAAGGAAAAGTATGCGTACCACGCAGCAAGTGGAGGGATTCCACATGCGCTCATCACTCGTGCATTAAGTCAAGCCTCAGCTGTGTTCTCCGGAGTGAGCAAAGGAGGCAAAAGAGTCTGCGACGGCTGTACGCTCTTCAATAATTCAGGCCCTGAGCGTTGCTCGCACTCCACTGCGGTTCAACGTTCAAGCGGAAGCCAAGCCGAGAATGCATCTTAAGCACAGCTGCGCACACCTTGCTCACATACGAACAAAACAGCTGCTTCTTTTAGAAAATACTCGCAGCCTCTTAGCAACCAGATGGTTTTATAATCCCACAGCTGTATGAGATTAAGCCGTAGCTAAAGGCAGTTAATACCCATTAGCCTTATTCGTTTGACAATAACTGCAGGTTTCAGCCTAGTCAATATCCCCAAAGACACGTCACACTTTAACGATCCCCAGCCCACATAAAACGCATAAATAAGATATATTTAACAATTGGGTCAGAGATGACATGAGACAATTGAATTTCTCTCTGTTCCTGTTGGTGGCTGAAAGAAGCCATACCAAATACTCTCCAAAATGATGTCTTTCCTTTGTCATTTTATCATGGCAGATCTATCCCAGGGCTTCCAAATAAATGTAAAATAATCAAATTACAATCATCAATACAAATACTTGGTTCTAACTGAACTGAAAATTATATGAATTTGTAAGAACAATATAGAACATAATTTAGTCTGTGTCAGATTCTGAATCTGAAATATTAACAAGCAGGGCAGAAATACAATTTGGATGTCAGGCTAGCGATTTTGTGAGCCCAGGTTAGGGTTAGGGTTAGGGTTAGGACCAGGAGAGGGGCTGGAGCTAGGGTTAGGGTTAGGACCAGGAGAGGGGCTGGAG
>JABJVR010000052.1:7983232-8006338 GCA_025773905.1 Chitala chitala | reverse complement strand
ACAAAGAATTGTCTCATTTTTATAATAACATTTATTAGTAATAGTACTATAAATAGTATTTGTACTTAGCATTAGTAATATTGCTGCCTGCTGAATATTTATAATTTATGTTTATTTCTTTATTTGGCATAAAGTTGAATGACTAAGCATTCCAAAAACATCTGGGATGTACTGAAAAGAAACTTGAATTTTGAATAATTTTATGATTACTGCATACATATAAATACATTCACTTTTTTTCTAAGCTGCATTATGAAATGGACAAAAATTATGCTTAGTTCCATCTCAGTGCACTTCCTGAAACTGAAAGCAAATGTGCCAAGAATCCTGCTGTCAAACAGATATAGGCAGGGCTGTTTCTTCCTATGTGCACTGCTGCACAGTGCCCCCAAGCCACAAGGGGGCCCCAGGCAGCCTATGTATTTATTTTCCAAAGATGTTGCCCAGGGCTCCAGGATGTCCAGAAATTGCCCTGGAAACAGCAAAATTCTGTAAAAGTCCACTGTTAATTTTTGATGCTACAATTTGCAGTGTTAACTGTGTAATAACAGTAACATATCAGCACCCCCTGTTGGCCCCACTCTCATCACTTCCAGCAGCAACCATCACTTTTCTAGGTAGGCTCACATCCAGATATAAACCAGACTCAACCATACTTAGCTTTCATGGATAAATACACTTAAAGGCCACACTCGAAAAGCTGCTTTCCTTACTGATGTTACAGGCTAAAATATTAATTCCATGTACTTCATCCTGCATTCATTGCTGGTACAACGTATTACAAGTTAGAATCTGTTCCATTTGCTTACACACAACATTCTTGATTAAACTTGTGTATTCACTGAAAGAAAAAGAATTAAAGATTAAAATATAATTGCCTCCATGTATATGATATTAATGTGCAACAATGTTTTTTTTAAGTGTAAAACATTATGTCGTAAGAAGAATCATAATTAATTACTGTACAATGCACCCATTTACCACTACAGAATTAAGCTGGAAACAATTAGACTGTCAGTGGAGAAACATAAAACAGATACAAATTTTTCATGACAGGTATGTGGCATCCTCATACACTACAGCTTGAAACTCAGGGTTTACATCAATTTTTTTTAATTTCAAGTCATATGCCAGTTTTTACATTTCTTCCTTTCTTGTTTAATGTTTCCAAAATGAGAAAAAAAAAAGCTAAAATACCATCTAATATTAAGGTGCCAAAATTTGCATTTTTGTCAATTTGAGGCTGCATCAATGCAAATATCTCTTCCTCAAAAAAAGTCTTACATCTATATGTTTCTAAAACATCTTGTAAGAATATGTATCCACATACAGTGTGTTAAAAGGTACTTATTTTTTGACAGTTTGCATCAACTCCTGGATTTTTAAAAATACACAGATTAATATAACATGAACTTCAGGTGAACAAGGTTAAACATTAATATAATATTTATAAACACCTTAAGCAATGCCATTGATAGATGGAAAAAAAAAACATCCATTCTTCTTGCTTTTACACATTCTTACTGAAGCAGATAAAGAAAGGTCGCAGTGAACATAGCAGTCAGTAGAGTGTGAACTGATGTTCCATCTGAAAAGCAATCCCTGCATCGCTGGCTGTGGTAAGAGCAACAGCCAGTATTATTATTCTGAAGAGAACTTTCCTCTGTTCAGTTCAGCACAGCTGAAAGACACCTGAGTTTTAAGAAAGCTAATTATAAAGCCACTTTAGTTCTAAGAACTACTGAGGCATCGATCTTCAGTTTCAGCAGACTTCAGAGAAAGGAGATTGACAGAAACACAGAAAGCTCAACAGTTTTAAGAAGTCCTGTCATACTATAAAAAAAAAAAAACTGTCCAACAGTTTTCCAACGAGTGCTTGTCTGAAATTACTTGAAAGGTACAGGTTGACCAAACACCAGAACTTCACATATGTCATATTGATGGCAGGCTTCTCTGCTTTCTGAATAAAAAATGCAGGTTTTTAGGAAAGAAGGCCATTAAACAATGTGGCAGGCTTCTGCAACTTTACCCATACCCATTCATGCAGAATTGTTTCTGTAATGTTGCTTAACAAATGGCAAAACGAACCACAAAATGATTGGGAAATAATGTTTAGTATGTTTTTTCTATTACATAGCTAAATCCAACAGGTCAATGTTACAACTATGGCTGCGTCTCTGCTGTATGTAGAAAATGTATTTACAGATTTCCAATGATTAACAGCATTCAACTCATTGTTGGCTAAGTGTCAATTACCACTGTAAAACCACACTGTAAAACTGTAGTCTTAAAAGCCTTTATAGAACCATCATGCAATTTAAAATGCCCATATGTAATTCCCCAGACTAATTACATAAATAAACCTCCATTAGTCACTGCATCTTGGTGTGGTGGCCCACTGCTTCTCTGTGTGACTCTAAGGCTGTGGGAGAAAATCCCAGCCACTGCTGGTTGCAAGCCTAGATAAAATGAAAGGGTTGCATCACGAAGAGAATTGTGGAGGGAGGAAAAAAATTGCGCTAAGATGATATGTGCATTGCTAATGGGACTCTGATTGATCTGCAGGGCTTCCCTTCAGTCTGAAGTAAAACACCATGGTACTTTTCTTTCTTAAGTATAACAATGCCCATCTTTATAATGTAAAATGGCTCTTCTTTCTGCAGGTAACAAAGCTTCCCTTTGGAAAGATCAACAGCGCTCCTCTTCCTGAAGCATAGCATCATTTCAGTTTGGCTCTCTTGCCTTGCCCCTTACTTTCCACTGTATTCCAGACATTTTTATCACCGACTAGACAGCTAATACAACTGTTTAGCTTTTTTCAATAATGTAAGATAACCTTGTAAACATGACACTGCTTATTTAGGTTTTTACCTGAACTTGTGTGCATCTCCTATAGTGTATATGTAATAGAAGCAAATATCACTACTGTAGTATCCCAACAGGACAACAGTCTGCACACAACCGACGGACTTGATTCTTTAGCGTAGTGGGTTTATCTTCTTGTCTGGTAACTCTGAACAGGCTGTGGCTACATAGGTTTGAAACCTGGCAGAGTTGCTACCACTACATCTACACACACTGTGTAGGTAGTGTACATACATAAATGCATAACTCTCCCAAGTATGAATAGCACTGTATCCTCACAGGATGTTGTGTGTGTAAAACTTAGAGAAGGCTTACCTTAAGTGTAATTATCACAACTATAAAAAGACAACAACTGCATCAATTTATAGACCTGGTGAAGCAGGTTAATAATCAAAAATGAATAGTGTTATTAACCAGTCTTTTAAATAAAATATGTGGTTAGTTCACTGTGTATGTAGTACCATTAATGTGATGATTTTGTCTGCTCAGATTGTAAGCGTGCACAAATTTGTCTTGCCTGAGTTATGTAGCCGACCGGGTTTGCTTGGGTCATTAAATTAAATGTATTTCTTGTTAATTATGTAATTGTAAAATTCTGTTTAAATATGCAGTTATTATTTTTAATGAATAACTATTAAATTTAAAAAGCGTTTATTTAAAGCAGAGACATAAGGAAAATAAAAGTCTGAGTCGCCTTCATTTAAGTGTACCTAAAAAAAAAAAAAAAAAACGGCCCTCCCTGTGAAAAAGAGCGGATTCCCGAAAGCACAACCTCTTCAGTCATTCTTGTCTGTCCATCCAAGAGCATGACTTTCAGCTAAAAACATACGGATCACCTTGAGCTGGATGTGACGCCTTTTAGTTTTACATAAATTTCGTACTCTAATAAATCAATTAACATTTTAAAAATTAAGATCTGGTAACTGTCCTTTTATTTTGCGTTTGGCCATGGCCCTCTCCAGCAGCGGCGGAACGGAGGCTCATAATGAAATGTACGCTGGAGACAACGGAGAACAAGAAGAGGAGTTTTTAAATAACAGCAACTTGGCAAACGTAAAGTCTTCGTTCGTGAAAAAACCAATAAATAATGCATGTCCCTCGTCACACTTACAGGTAAGTTGAGTACCGTATATCATTATTAGATCCATTCTTTATACAGAGTTAACACACAGAAATTTTTATGGAGACTGACGCTTTTCTGCTTAACGTCATTTTTTTCTGAAACTGCAAATCAAGTCGGATGGCAGAACGGAAACTTTGGGAGAAAAATCCATTGAAGTCTTAGGGGATGGTGAGCAAGTTATCTGTGACCACGAGAAATGCATCTATATATACATGTTTAATTGGTAATTCTTCGGTGGCAAAACGTTTTCAAAGAACTAACATATGTGTTTTATTCATCTAGCGATGGAAAGGAGTGAGGGAAGCCTCTATAAAACCCCACCGTGTCTGTGTTGTAAACTAATGACAACGGATCGGCCAAGATTTCCCGTCGGATGTATTTCTCCAACGCCACTATCAGTACTGTACTCTTTTATTCGTTCATTTTTTACGGTTATGGACCAGGCTATAGTTGTGTGGATGGTGGTAGTTTGAATTTTATTAATTTGCTTTAAAAAATTCCTTATAATACCACGCCTATATCTAAGTAGGTTTAATAAAATTTTAAATTCAATCAAGTTAATTGGAAATCGATATAGTTTAATTGGTTTTTTTCTGCGACATCTTCTGCTTAATTGTTTTTTTTTTTTTTTTTTTTTTTTACAGTGCGAGTTTATTACAGTGCATGATACTGTAGGCCTATACAGTCTGCTGGCTGTGTTCAGATATATGCTTTTATCTGTTGTAAGGGTAAATTTTTTGTACGGTGAACCGATTATTTTCGATGTGTTTCGATGACAACTGGTTACAGTGTGTGATATAGCACCCGCTAAAATTATCGCTGTAGTAAAGTTTATAGTTTAAGTTAAACAAATCAACAATGTATGTAAATAAACAATGCATGTTAAGACCACATGACTCGGTGATAAAATGGAATTAAAATGACATCAAGGTAATAGATACATTTTTACAGTTGTGAAAATGAACGACTATACATAAAAAGTCTTATCATACATAATTGAATTCAGTAAAAACAATACGTGGTTAAAGAGTAGAGAGACGATTAAAAATGTTGCAAATTAATAAATTTTCCAAACGCTTACAGTAGACAAGGTGGCCGGGAATACAACGCTGAGAAGCACAGGGCCGTAAGGATGTTTACATGCAAAGAGGTCACTTGTCCGCCAGGTACAGGCGACAGCGGTCACTGAGAAAATCAGACAATAAAATAGAAAACACAGAAGGTATATAGGAGTTTAAGTAATTGTTCTGATTGTGAGTGTAAAAGAGTAATGTGCCAGTAATGAGAAGCGATATAAAAAAGCTGCATTAAAGCAATTTGTTACATATCCAGCGCCTCTCCACTTGGAAAAACACACATTAACCTACTACGTATATAACCCACAATTACGGTAATGTGAGCTAAAACGAAAATTAAAATTTGTTGTAACCTATAATAAATAAAGTAGCCCGTGTTTCCAGCTAGTTATGAATGATCACATGATGATTATATGAATGAAATACATAGGTGAGTCCTATTTATTTTTATTACTACAATGTGAGTAAGGGACACTAAATTACAGTTTTGTAGTATGCCTCCCGTGCAACTTCAAGGTCCACACGAAGCGAGAGATGGACAATTAAAAGTACTCGCTGTGGGGCGGGTCTAACTTAACCCTTTTTGCTAATTTACCATTAAGGGGCGAAACTTGACAAATGAAGAATCAGTGTCCGTCAATAAATATCATAACTCCGGGGGGGTTTTACTAGTTTTCAGTAACAGGACAACGTTAGTTGAATTAATGAAAGTAGTTTGCAATTAGTGTGGTACTCTTCAGCATCTTACTTTATTATAAAACTGTAAAATCTATATAGTATCTATATATAATAGAATCTCATGAATAATGACAACCACCTGTTAATCTTGGAATAAATATAAAATTATACACGTATATATGTATTTTTTTTTTTGTGTGACAATTACTGTGAAATACCATTTGATTATTTTTTAAGTTATAAACAATTAAAACCAACTAATTTCCAATACTTAGTCTGTTAATTATATATTGACCCCAAAATATGACCCCAAATAGCAAATGGGTCATGGTTGTAATTACACTAGTGTGAGATATTTGTGATTTTAAGTGTAATATATTCTTTCTCTTTTTTGTCCCTCTGTCACTATGTACATTTGTCTTGTGTATGTATTGTATCTGTCATACGTCTGTAAACACGTCTATGCATTATGTATATCTGCGGTATCTGTGTACTGTGTGTATCTATTCATGATGTGTATATCTATGGTACATGTAATATATGTGTCTCTATATGTGATGTGGTGCCTTGTATGATATATATTCATGGTACCTCATTTTCAGTCTGATAGGGTGTGTGTGGAACTGCACCCCCATTATATACAGCCCTTTTCATCCTTAATCACTTCTAGCACGGAACCTTTATCAAACAGGAGCCTTTCAACACAGATGCCTATGAACCTGGACCCCAAAGCAGGTGACACACCTGTATCCCCACCGTATATTTACATTAGGAGACAGGTGACCCAGTAGGTCTGAGAAAACAGGGGCACCACTCCATAACTTTGTCTGTTCTCTCAGCTGGAGACTCGAAGGCCGGTTATTCAACCCTCCCATTTGCTGACCCCACTTTACCATACTACCTTCTGTCTCCAACAGCTGTGGGTTCAATGCGTCAAAGCCTGGGCTGGATCATTCCACAGTAAGCCGATACACTGCTTTTGCTGCTGTTACTTAACTAGTTAATTTGGAGATATTCTTTTAACATCTTCAGATGGACCTTTTAAGTGAACTCTGAGGCTTATTGCTATACCTCATATACAGTTTACATTGTATTGTAATGCTTGTTTTCACTCATCTCACTGTTTTCCACAATACTTGCTCAACTAAAAATATGAGGAGTTGCTAATGGCAGTACAGAGGTTGACAACACTGACCTTTTATTTTTTTTTACAGACAGGGGCATCCATCTTTCCTGTGCAGAGGGACAAGACCTGATAGTCCATACTCAACATTACAAACAATCAATACCTACATGCCAAGGTGAGAATTACATTAAGTAAACTGCTTATGGTATGAATGGCATACCAGTCTATGAAACACCAACATCGTGAGAAATCATCACTATTAGCATCAATGTGATGTGCTTCAGGATGCTGTGTTAGGAAGGGAGGTTGCTAGAGGAGAGATGAACAACTTGTATTTGCCTCCATGGTGTGGTTACGAATTGATACATAACAGATTTGTAGTTAAAATGAAAAGTGCTTTGATGGTATTTACTGACACTGCAAATGCTATACTGTACTACCCCAGCATTGCAGTGATAAGATTTTAGGCTAGGAGCAAAGTCGATGCTGTTTTACATGAATTTGGTAAGTCGGGAGAGGCAGAGGATCATATATAAACTCTGGATCTAGACCTCAGCAGCATCACTGGTGCATCATGTCCTTTCTGCACTTCACTGTGGAATGTAGAATCTATCCCTGTACTCTGGCTCCTGAATGTTTGTAAAGGAACTTCTGTCTGTTATTGTTCTGATAAATTCTCTTATTTGACTGCTGTCTCTGTGCCAGCTTTTTGCCCCAGATGGTGCCAGCGCCACTCCGCAGTTCTTACCCCACAGGTATCCCACACTCCTCCATGCTGAAACAGGATCGATGCTGGGATGTGGACTTCAACTCTAAACATGACTTGTGAGTCTTGGATATACAAACCACATCTCACCCATCAATATTAAGTACATGGTACATTACATTGCCTTCTGAGATATTGCTAGTCTTTCCTATCATCTCTTGATGAGGAGTTGTCTTACCTGTCAGCACTGACTACAGTGCATGTCTCTTAATGAAGAGTCTGGCTTTTAACATTGATTACAGCACAGTTAAATCAGTGTTAACGATGCTGTTAACATCTAGCCATTGAGACTATAGTGTTTTCCCAGTCCATTTGTATTTTCTATTTTTTCTACATCTTGTGTCTCACGATTTAAGAAACGATGAAGAGAAGAAGGGTCGTATCAAAAAGCCTCTCAATGCTTTCATGTTATACATGAAGGCGATGAGGGCTGAGGTGGTGTCAGAATGCACACTGAAGGAAAGTGCAGCAATTAACCAAGTCCTGGGCCGAAAAGTAAGGATGTTTTATGCATCATTAACCAATTAGCTGTCACTTTTCATCCATTTGTTAGAACTACCTTGTAACCTTAACTGGTCTGCAATATTAATGATAATAATGTAGGCAGACATTATTCATATTTACAGAATAATAGAGTCATGCTTCGCTGTTTTAACTCATTGATTATTATTATCTGTATATGTGTAAAATAGTGTTTAGGAAGGCACAAATACATGCTTAACATTAGAAGTGAATTATGAACACTTTGTTCTTCATAGTGGCATGCACTTTCAAGAGAGGAACAAGGAAAATACTATGAACTGGCAAGAAAAGAGAGGCAAATGCACATTCAGCTGTACCCTGGGTGGTCAGCAAGAGACAATTATGTAAGTCTGTAACCACTGTAACCATGTCCTGGGCTGTTTGAGTTGTGTTCCTATGTCTTTCCTTACCATCTTCCATTATACAAAGTCTTGAGATCCACTGTGTTCCGTGGTCTGTCTGTTTGTTTGGATACGGTATGATGTAGAACAAAAAGTAGCTGAGGACAGCATCTTAATCAGGACAGGAATCACTTCAAAATAGAGCCTGATTTAGGATAGAAACAAGATAAAGTGAATATGACACAAAACAAAATGATTTAGAACAGGGACGTATGACACTGCGTGGTGTTTGGCTGAATATGATTTGTTTTCCAATATACCGTATCTCATTTTCAGTTCCTATTCATTAATTTTTGGTATGTAACTAACAGGGGAAAAGAAAGAAGAGAAAAATGGAGAAGCCAACTTTAAACCTCCCAAGTGAGTGATCAGAATTGTCTTCATATGATCCAGGGCTCCACAAGTCAATTTGTAGGGCCATTTTGTTGAAAATCCGTAATATAAAGGCCTAAACACATCTGTGTTCCAAAAAGTGTTTCTCCTTTCAATAGTATTTTACATACATTGTAGGCTTTAAAAGGCCTTTTGTGCATGATGTTGAGAAAGGCATCTATTTTATGTTCTTATGTGCCTGTTAGTTTTGAAATGGATTTAGTGAAATACAGAAGACACTTTTCAGTGGATTGTACTCCTGAAAAGGGAAAGACTAAACCAGACAGAAACAGTTTCACATTTTTGATACATAAAGTGAAAGACAAAAATCCTGCTGTTCATTAAAACCAGCCTTACTCAATATTAAACAATTCTCAACTTTTACAAATGTGGGGCTGTCTAATTTTTCTTTTTTTCAGGAGACACAAATTTTAAAATTATTGGCACCCCCACATTTAATATTTGGTGCAGCCTCCCTTAAAGAGGATGGCTGCACTGAGCAACTTACTGTAAAGAGTGTCATGGCTAGGGTGGCATTCTATTTATAACTAATCTCACAGATATGTGCGGAGAAATAAGTTTCCCACACAGAGGCAGCCTTCAGGCCTGCATGTCAGACTTCTTGCATGTCCTCTTCTTCTTTGTAATAGTCTCCTCCTTGCTGCCTCTGCCTTTGTAAATGTAAATTCTCTGTGAGGACATGGCCGCTGCAGACACTCTGGCAGGAACACTCCATGTTGACAGGACATCTGACAGCTGCTCCACGGCCGGCTGCTGCGTTCACACACACTTCTTCACGCCTCACTGTCTCTCTGTCTTCATGGCTCTAGGAGAGGGAAGGAGCTCTGGGACTCTGTACAGTCAGGACACCTGCTCCAGGTGTGCCTCTGCAGCATCACCTGTGGCTGACTCCTCGACGACTGATGCTGCGATACTGGATGAGCAACAGGCCTCCACATCTGTGTTGTGTCCCAGCACATGGGAGTGATGGTTTAACAACATGTTCCTCTGATGTCATGTCGATGTTATATTGCAGGACTCACCTGGTCCAGCACCTGGGACTGATGATTTAACAGTAGTATGTTCACCTGATGTCTTGTGCATGCTATATTCCAGCACTGTGACTTGGCTTCAGCACCTGGGAGTGATGGTTTAACAGAATTGTCTCTGTAGCCTCTGAAATCATATGTACGTTGTGTCATGCTCGCTAAAATGTAATTTAAAATGTAATGGATATTTGCTGTGACGAAGTGCGCCAAAATAATTATATATTGGGATTTATAAAAATCGTACATTTTGGATTAAATTTGTATATAAAAGAAACGACATCTACAGTTCAGACAGAAATGTATTCTAATATGCGCTTACTGTTGGTGTGGGCGCTAGGTTAAATGCCTGTACAGAAACAGTTTTACCATGTCTGATTACAACCAACATTCACCAAATGTGTCGAGTGAATAAACAGTAATAGCTTGAAATTAATGACTACATATACCCTCTAATGAGCTATCGACTGATCGCACATTGCAATAAAAGCACTATCACCGAAGGGCCCGCAAAAGTTTCACGCCATTCACGTGCAACTAGTGTTTGATGCCAACATGGTTATCACACATTACTATGGACCCACGCGTGACACTTTCCTTTTAAATAACTGCAATTTAGTGGGTGATCTTCAGACTGGAGTTCTTCACGATGGTTGCATATCGGTAAGTTAACTAAAAACATGTAGATGTGTTAATAACAGGAGATCGCGGTTATGAATTAAAGGGTTGGCTATTTCACCATCCACAAAGCGGAACACTGTTTCGGTGGGGTGCACAGAGTGGTGCTTTCAGTCGTATCGTGTACCATAGATAATTGTGTGAAAAACAGGTGGCGGTACTAGGACAGGTCGGCGGAGTTGTTATACAACAAATGACAAAGGTGTGCAGTATTATGCTAGTTTGTTCTGTCCTCCACCACCTGACCCAACGACACAACCTGCCATGTCCAGAACCGCTTATCAAAGCAAATGTAATTGTTGCTGAGCCGTTGCCTAAACCTGACCCAGCTGTGAGACTAAGATATAATGCCTGCAGAAGAATGTGTAGAATGCGTTTTAACCGATTGTTTTAATACTGTGAAAATTTCACTCAGACCTCCTTTAATTCCCATTAGGTTTCCATACTTTCCCCCAATTATTCCACCATCTGTGTTTGTAGGCCCATAACTGTGGCCACGTGTGTATAGTATTTGCAGGTTTTTATATACACGTGGCTAATTTGCATTGCCAGTTGAGGGTAATTCCTGGTGGGAACTGTGAGATTTCTAAAGCGCGAACTAGTGCGAATGTTTCTACAATAAGTGGGATTCAGAACGCTGTATAATAATGCCTTGAGTCGGTTTACAGAAGGTTTTAAATTTTTGTTTTTCGCAGAAAACTTGATTTTTAAGCGCTTTGAGGCAACTTGTGAAAGGCGCTACATAAAAATTGTAATTTTCCTATGTTACATTTGCCTCACATTTCTGTTAGTTTTAATTTAATGAAAATGTCATATTGAATGGACAGTATGTTGTAGATAAAAGATTTGAGCACTGTAAGAGAGAATTTTGTTCATATATCGCATTTGGCCAAACCTGTTATTTACTGAATTCAGGTGTTTCAATCAGACCCGATGCCACAGGTGTATAAAATCAAGCACCTAGCCATGCAGTCTCCATTTGCAAATATTTGTGACACAAAATGGGTCATTCTGAAAAGCTCAGTCAATTCAAGCGTGGTACTATGATAGGATGCAACCTTTGCAATAAGACGGTTTGTGAAATTTCACTCCTGTTGGATATTCCATGGTCAACTGTTAGTAATATTAGAAAGTGGAAGCATTTAGAAACAACAGCAACTCAGCCATGATGCAGAAGATGATGTAAAATCACAGAGCGGGGTCAACGACTGCTGAGGCACATGGTGAGTAAAGGTCTCCGATGCTCTGCTGATTCCATAGCTGAAGAGTTCCAAACTTCCACTGGCATTCATGTAAGCATAAAAATTGTATGGTGGGTGCTTCGTGCAATGGGTTTCCATGGCCGAGCAGCTGCATGCAGATAATACAATAATAATAAATGGAATACAGTCCAATGCCAAGCATCAGATGGAGTGGTGTAAAGCACACCAACAGTGGACTGTGGAGCAGTGGAAACGTGCTGTGGAGCGACGAATCACGCTTCACTGTGTCGCAGTCAGATGGGCGACTCTGGGTTTGGCAGATGCCAGGAGAACGTTACCTGGCTGACTGCATTGTGCCAACTGTGAAGTTTGGTGAAGGAGGGATAATGGTATGGGGCTGTTTTTCAGGGTTTGGGCTGGGCCCCTTATCGCCAGTGAAAGGCAGTCTTAATGCTTCCGCATACCAAGACATTTTGGAAAATGCTTTGCTTCCAACTTTTTTTTTTTTTTTTTTTTCCAACAGTTTTGGGAAGGCCCTTTTCTATTCCAACATGACTGTGCCCCAGTGCACAAAGCAAGGACTATAAAGACATGATTTGATGAGTTTGGTGTGGAAGAACTTGACTGGCCCACACAGAGCCCTGACCTCAACCCCACTGGGCACCGTTGGGATGAACTGGAACAGAGATTGAGTCAGGCCTTCGTACAACATCAGTGCCTGACCTCATGAATGCTGTACAGAATGAATGGGAACAAATTCCCACAGAAACACTCCAAAATCTTGTGGACAGCCTTCCAAGAATAGGGTAAGCTGTTATAGCTGCAAAGGGGGACGAACTCCATATTGAAGTATATGTATTTGAACACCAAGTCATTTCAGTCCCTGTTGGTTAATAGTCAGACAGCTGAATACTTTTGTCCATATAGTGTACCTGCAAAATATACTTAAAATGCTTCTGAACTTGGAGAAACACAAGTGTGTATATAACAGACTTGGCTTAATCTGCTTGTTTTGTGTTTGGCTAGGAAAAAGTATGGATGAAAATGAAGACATGAAGGTAAAAATGAAGAGAATAAGCTGGATAACCTGAAGAACAAGCCACCAGATGGCCCGTTTCATGTCAGGCACACAAAGGCTGCTGTCTGCCTGAATAAACACTTCAGTTCTCTTAAGTAACAGGGGTTACAATTCATACATGAAAAACCTAAACCTACAGGAACATGTAAATGTAATTTATCTCTGATGAAAAGTGTACCTTTTGAAGTTTATGCTGCACTGAACGATGTCAAGCTATTTCCACAGCAACAACCTCAATTGTTAAAATTGTCAAAAGCACAATGGACTGTCTAAAAGGGCAGATTTTTGAAAAGAAAGTGCCTTGGGCATAGGACGTCAATAAAGCACTGTGTGTAAACATGTCTATAAGAGGAGGCTGAAAGTAGAGAATGACACAATAAGTATTCAGAGAACTGCATTGAAGTACAAACATTCTTATTAAACACTTTTACTGTTCACATGTTTTTGTTGGTAATGGCTTTTTCAAAATTTTTGTTTTTCCAAATACATAAAGTGAAATACATGAAAGCATTTTAAAGCCAATATTGCAATACTACTGTAGCAAAATACTGGTCATACTGGCAAGAAAATACTTATTTGCTGCTGAATTAACAAAAATGAGCATTCTTTAATCATTAGGACTTACTCAACCTGAATTAGGGGGTTGGCTTGAACCTGAGTTCACCACAATACTACAAATACGGAAGTGTGTGTTTTTTCATCCTCTAAGCACAGTGTAAAACCTCCGTTTGGAATTTTCATGTTCTCCCCATGATTGTAAGGGTTTCCTCCCACAGACATGCTGGTTAGATGGACCGGACATTAAACTGATTTGTATGTGTTCTGCAATGGATTCATTCCCTCTCATCTGCCTTGCATAGGCTCCGGGCCACCTGTGACCCAGTACAGAAAAAGCAGTTGGGAATTAATGTACATTTCTTCAAAGATTCAACTTTCCATTGAAACTGTTCTGTTCATAACTTATACTTAAATGCAAACTTCAAGCGCTTCACTAGCAATCTCTTTTGGACTCTACTATATATAGCACAACCAATGTGTTATCCAAATGTATGATCAAATGAATTAGAAAACTTGGAGGGTTGACTCAGAGCACATAATTAGCTCAGGCTTCTCATACTCGTTAGTGAAATGGAAGCAATACTATTGTCATTAGTGACGACTGCTTTTTGACTTTCACTATCAGTCTATTGGCCATCGCTGAAAGAGCTGCATAGCTGTTAATACTGAAAACCTCATCTTTGTTTGTGATGTGGTTTTCTCAGGGTGCATTCAGTAGCTTAGCGTGAACTCCATCCACAGTCACAGGATATGCAAAATATACTATTATCATAGTCATAGTAAACACACACATACTTGAAACACAATTTGTCAATGTCACAAATCAAAAATAAAATGGAACAATGTTTTATGTATGGGGAAATGACAGAAAACCTGAAAATTCCTGCTGACCTAGCATGCTACTCTACAGCAGAGTACACTCAATCCAAGGATAACCGTTCAAGTGTCTGTTGCAGCTCCAACCAATAATTTGTAGTGTTTTTAAAATTACTTCGCCTGCAGCCTGTCTTCTCCAGACAGGAACATGATCGTCTGCATGAATCTAAAAATTATCCGAAGCTCTGCTGCCACCTTCTGAAAAAAGCCAGTATTGCACATCAACCGTTGACAAGCAACGGGCTAATTGTTAGATAAATTGGACTCAACAGTAACGATAATCTCTTCCCACCAAAAACCTATAGCGACAGGGGTCGTAGTTCATCATGAAGGCAGCAACTCTTTAAAATTTATTTCAGGAACTTTTCAGCGAGGGACAATATCTCCTTTGATGCTAGTGGAATTAAAAGAAACACCAAAAGCACAGCATAAGGACACAGCTCTCTGATTTACCTCAACACTGGATCTACTAATAAGACCTTAATCAACCCTGCTCTCACCAGTAAGCAAGACGTGTGGGTATTCCATCTTTATCAAAAAGAAAACTGACTTTGCAGTCATTTAGAATTCTGAATTTAGCATTTAGGAATCATCAAGACAGTTCTGCTACCATCAAGTGAGGGAAGGCCATAATCTATACAAAGCCTGACGTCACACTGGTGTACTTTTTTTTTTTTTTTTTTTCAACCAAAGCATTTAATCTATTTTTTTAAATTCAAAGAGCAGAAATAGCATAGTCTTTAGTGAAACAGAACATACGATTGCCCAAAAATATTTATTAGAGATGAAGTTGGGGGGAGGTGGGGCCATGATCAACATACACGTATTTTACGCAAATATGATGTTCTCTAATTTAAAATCTGCCAAAAATCATGCTGTTAAACAGCTTGAAACAGCTTGAGTGTAGGAACAAAAAATGGGAACATATTCCTGGTGACAGTAATATGGGCTACTTGTTTTTCAGCTGAATAATTCTTCTTTTACAATGCGCAGACCTCCAGTTCCTGAGGACTTTCTGCCCAATGACCTAGCTCAGCTGCACCTTACAGCGCTTGTAGGATCTCTCGTATAGTTCTAACCAGGCAGGTTTAATTTTTCAGTGAACTACTAATAAACTTGCCATATGTCTAATAAATGGCTGCACAACTTTGGTCCTTAAGAGCTAGCATTTTGCAGGTTTTACAGATAACATCTTTAACTGGATCCTCATGTCCACCTTACCCAATGGGTTTTGTCTTACTGTCCAATTAATAAGCATGTAAAGATTTGGTCCATCAAAGTCCAGCAGCTGAGGAGCTAACTGAAGGTTCTGAATGGTGAAGACTATAAGATGAGAACAGGTTCTAGCTGGAAGCGCTGAAGCCAGGAGAACTGAAACCTCTGTGGGGCAGCGGCATGTCCTCATGGAGGTACTGCATGGAGCCTTGTTCTGAGAAGTCCGCCACTGTGTGGCCATCTCCACGCAGTACCCACTTGGTGGTGAGGAGACCCTCCAGGCCCACGGGCCCACGGGCATGAATCCGAGATGTACTGATTCCCACCTCGGCACCTGTAATGGACCAGCTCATGATGCATTGTTTGTCTATAAGCAGATGTCAGGTCAGATACAGCAACACACTTTACATATACAGCGTCTGTACGTTAAATGTATGTCATATTTACTAAGGGGATACCTGACTATTGCAGTATGAAGGGAGACCTGATACTTAAGGTTACAGTCAAGGAGAACAGGACCAGAGTTTTGGCTAGTTGCCAGAGTGCATCTTGGTATACAATGCTGATTGGCTGCAAGACAAACCTGGATCTCCCACATGGCTGGTGAGAATTCTAACCACCACCAATGCAACTCTGGGTTATACATCAGACGAAAGTCCCTGAAGATATGACACTTAAGACTGACAGACACTGAATGTGTCAGAGAACACATTCATGAAAGGCCACATACCAAGACCGAAGCGGTACCCATCTGAGAAGCGGGTGCTGGAGTTCCAGAACACACAGGCACTGTCCAGCTGCTGTAGGAACTGTTCAGCTGTCTCCTCTGGGCAGTGGAAACACAGGAGGGACATTGTAAATGACAACAACTATTAAATCAGTGAAACAGGAATCGCTACCCCCTTGGCTAAGTTAGCATATGTACGCATACACACGCACACGTTTAAAGCAGAGACCGGCTGAACGCCGACTGAGCACTGACCGTTCTCGGTGACGATGACATCCGTGTGCGAGCTGCCATACTTGTGGATGTGCTCTACAGCCTCCTGCATGCTGTCCACAACCTCCAGGCAGCACTCCAGGTCTCCGTACTCTGTGCGCAGAGACTTCACCTCTGACGGGCTGAACGTCAGGTAGGATGCAAACTTGGGCCCAGCGTGGATCTTCACCTGAGAATTCATACAGCATGAAAACAGTCAATGTCTAATAAGCGATACACGAGGAGCACAGAGCTGCTGATCGTGATAAAACAATCCTGTCTGCTCTCTTGTCCTCCAGCAAACAACCCCGCCTCCTAATGTAAGGGGGTAACCTGGACTCAAACTCGTGATCTTGTAGCCCCGTAGTTACCAGACATGATCAGCCCACTGAGATAAAAACCTGTACCTTCTCCACCCGTAGCATATCGATGATCTGGTCAAAAACGGGAGTCCTCAGTAGATCTCTGTGCACCAGCAGTGTTTCCATTGCATTGCAGGCCGCAGGATAGTCGCATTTGGAGTCTCTGACTGGACAGTGAAATATCGCTTGGACAATGCTCCTCTAAGAAAGCCCACCCAGACCCTGTCCCGTGATGCTCTTACTGATATTGACCGCCTTGTCGACGCTGGCATCAGCGTCCACGTAGACATGGCAGATGCCCTCACTGTGGCCCAGCACTGGGATGCCCTTGGCTGCTCGCTGGATATCCCGCACCAGTTGGGAGGACCCACGCGGGATGATCAGGTCGATCATCTTATCCAGACGACAGAGGTCCTCTACCTCCTCACGTGTGCTCACCTGTAACATGCACGTGCTCAGACACTAACCTTGGATATATTTACACGTTTACCTTTGTGCTCACATGTCACTCCACTCACTAGCTGCACAGCATCCTTGACCCCATGAATAGACAGTGCTTCCTGAGTGAGCTGGTGTAGGATCCGGTTTGTATTGGCTGCTTCCTTCCCTCCCTTTAAGAGCAGCCCGTTGCCACTGGCGATGGCGAGAGCAGACACCTGCACACAAGTGCAGCAGTGCTGTGAGTACATGTTGGCATCAGGTGTTAATGTTAAGCCCTGTTCCACTGACTGGACTGCAGTTGGCTCACCTGGGGCAGGCAGTCGGGGCGAGACTCAAAGATGACGAGCAGGACGCCGATGGGTACGGTGATCTGCTCCAGCTCCAGCCCATTGGCCACACGTGTACGCCGGACTACGCGTCCCACGCTGCTCTGTGATGCCACCGCGATCTGCCTTAGCCCAATGGCCAGGCTGTTGAGTTTCGCTGAAGACAGGCTGAGTCGCTTCAGCAGAGGATGGGAGAGACGACCTGGAGGGAGGGGAACAAGTAGTGTATGCGTACATGTGCATGTCTGACCCCTATACAAAACCCTAAATTGTGATACAATAATGATCGAGAGACATCGCTGACATCACCTGTGACATGATTCCACTGGAGCAGATAACAGACACTCATCCCATACAGAACAGTGTCGGTGATTCAGCACGTGTGGGTTGACTACCTGTGCATTTATACCTGAGCTCTCAGCCAGCTCAATGTCCCTCTTATTGGCAGACAGAATCTCATCTTTCTTATCAGTCAGCAGGTCAGCCAGATGGCAAATGATTTCCCCCCTCTGTGAACAAAAAGGTCAACTCTGTTACATGTTCAGAACGATCCAGAAACCTCTAGAAAAGGCGGCAGGTGACATCTGCTTGGGGACGGAGCCTCACCTGTTCTGGAAGCAGAGCAGCCAAGGCTCTACCTCCCTGACGGGCCATATCAGTCTGCTGCTCAACAGTTGGACCTAGAGCAGTGTACCACACAGACACAGAAGCAGCGCTTCTTAAACGTCACTCCAATGGCCCGTATACACAATGTCTTACGTTTCCCTCTGAAGATGAAGGTCAGGAAGGTGTGAATGCTGGATATGACATGGACTTACCTGCAGGCTTTACTTCAGAGAAGAAGGTGCCCACCTTCTTGCCTTCTACAATGTCAGTGATGACATGGCCTGTGATCTTAGGATGTGTCCCATTGGCGATGACTACAGCTGTACCTCCCTGTAGAGCCCAGAGAGCGGCCTTCACCTGGAAAATAACGAAGGAACAGTCACAATTGTGACATTCAAATTTTAATTAAATTACACAACAAATTAGAAACAGCATGCATTAAGAAACTGTAGTACAAATAAATCACAATCAGGACTTGGAGAGGACGGTAAAGTGAAGAAAATAAGTGATGATGATACTGTATTTATTCACCACCTTACATCAATATATATGCACAGTCACTATAGGAACAGTTACAGACCTGCACTGACTTTCTGATATGTTCAGTTGAGCCTTATGCCCTCCTCACAAATTGACCCTCCTGCACAGCACTGAGCGTGGCCCCCGTGCTCCTGCACAGCACTGAGCGTGGCCCCCGTGCTCTTGCACAGCACTGAGCGTGGCCCCCGTGCTCCTGCACAGCACTGAGCGTGGCCCCCGTGCTCCTGCACAGCACTGACCTTGGCCTCCATACCCCCCATTCCCACTCTGGACTTGGTGCCGTAGGTGATGAACTGCTGGTCTCCAGGGTAAAAAATGTCGATGAGCTTGGCATCGTCTGTGCTGGGGGGGCTGTCATATAACCCTAATCCACAGAGACATAAAACAATTACACTAAATTTAATCTGTCTACCACAAATAGGTATACCGCTGACAAGTGTGGTTATTTCAATCTCATACGTCACAGTTTATTTCCTATTATACTTTCTGAGCTGTAGTTCACTAAATTAGACAGTCCCCATTAAGGACTTAAAAAGGGTACTGAACCGCATTGTGTAACCAATGACTTTGCAACATTTCATAATAGTATTTCATAATAGTGTACTTCTAGATCATTACCGTTGAAGAATTCTCTTTGCCTGAACAAAATGACACACTCAGAAAATGTGTCCACAGCCATATTACACATGTATAAAAAAAGAAGACCTGACTCTTTATGGCTGTTGATTGTGGAGCAGGGTTAATCACCTTCCACATCAGACAGCGCAATGAGAAGGTCAGCCTTCATCTCCACAGCAAGCCGTGCTGCCAGGCTGTCGTTGTCTTTGATGCTGATCACCTGGCATAACACACGACGAGCAGGCCATATGAGATCATTACGCGTATAGGTACTGTTCCTTACAGCGTCTCATTAACTCAATGACCTTCACACAGCTTGAGTGAAGAACTGAAGGTCAGCTGCTTTAATATTTCACCTGATTTGTCCATACAAAAACATTTAAGAATTCCTCATAGACTGACAAAAGCTGTTGTATCATCTATCAACACAAGTTCATTTACAAAAGTTACAGTTAAGATACATAAAGATACACCACATATGGGTAGTTAATGTAACGCAAAAGCCTTAACCTTAACGTCACTCCCGATTTAACCCAGACTAATCATCTAGTCAACTTTCCTGTGCATCGTACTAAATGCCAGCCGAGAGCTACGCACGTTCACGCCCTGCAGGTCACTGTTGGGCAGCGGGGGAGGCACCACAGCATCGTTGGTGTTGATGATGGGCACAATGTTCATGCGCAGCAGCTCGTGGAGGGTGCTGCTCAGGTTCCGGCGCTTCTGCTCGTCGTGGAAGTCTACGTTGGTCACCAGGATCTGACAGGTAGGAAGAAGTACAGCAAACAGAATGAAGTTACGCAACTGGTACATGCCGGTGCTTCAGGTGTGCAACAGAATAAAAGAGGGGAATACTGGAGGTATGTCTGAACCCCACCTGGGCTGTGCAGGTGCTGTACTGGGTGAACATGGCTTCATACAGGGCCATCAGTCCACTCTGACCAGCGGCAGCACAAGCTCTGGCCTCCAGTACAGGTACTGACTGTGAAAGACGAGACACAAAGGTAGCTGGTCCCTTCTGTAGTACCAGAACGTTGTGGATAGGGTACACCAAAAAGAACCTCGGTTCTGTTGAGCAAGTGTTCTCACCATGTCCTTGAGCTGATTCTGACCCGAATGAAGGGCCTGTCGGACGCTTTGGGAGAGCAGGATCTCATGTCTCAGTCTCTGCTTCCCAAAAGCCACAGCACCGCTGGTGACGATCAACATCTCCCTGCCCTGGTTCTGCAGCATTGCCACCTGACAGCATAAATGCACAACAATATAGGAGTCTTCCTATGGTGGTGCAAGTGCTGCTATGTACTTGAACAGGCAGTTATTTTCCTCACAAAAAGAGTGACTAATGAGAAATGTGATGGCATTTTTATAATGGCATGATTTGTGGAACCAGTCAGAGAAACTGAGACAGGCGATTTTAGACACCAAGGACAGTCTGACCCGCAGCAGCAACATTCTGAATAGCCCACTAAGCGTACGAAGTAGCTTTCCTGCTGTGTAGAAGCCACAATGGAACATTCCTGAGTAGATCAAATGTATCTAGTCAGGAATTCCTGACTAGATCAAATGTATCACTAGATCTTTCTGCGACAGACAAAAGCAAAGAAGTGTCAGTTTGTCCTCCAGCTTCACTCTTCCGTCTGCCAGTTCTCAGACCAAAACAATTCAGGAGGAAGCGGAGCATTACCTGCTCTACAATGGAGGCCAGCCTGCCGAGGGCCAGGCCACACTCATCTCCTCGAGTCACTACGGCGCTGCCCAGCTTCACCACGATGCGTTTGGCCTGCTTTAGCTCGCTGCGGTGTGCTAAGGACTTCCCGTGGGAGCGGGTCAGAGGGACTGTGCCACACACACAAAAACATTCTTACCATGTATTATCCAGACACACATGAGCGCACACACACGCACTTACAAACCAAAATGAGACAGCATAGCACTACAGAACCTCCTTCTCTGAAGTTCCACAGTTACTTCCTTTATGAAGCACAGGCTGTGAAGACCATTTCAAGTGCAAGTTAGGACTGAGACAGAATAAAAACACCTCTTCCTTTCTACGACAGACATCTTGAAGGAATATCTTTTTTTCTTTTCAAACAGACAGAACCCTGAGAAAAGGACTTACACTTAGTCTGTGACACTGTTCTTGCAAAGTGTGGGCACATCTTTGTCCATGACCTAGAAGCTGCCCCCCTGAGGCGGGGGCATAGGGAGAAGAGCTGAAGCATATCTGACAGGGGGTTCCTTGGCTGCTCTATAAAGAGAAAACACACATTAGCCACGTGCGCTTTTCACTCAATTACTTGCAAATAACGCCAATACAGCATTAAGTTCTTCCTCTATTCCACCAACACAGGAGAAAAGATCACGCGCATCTACTGGACGGCTCCTACTACAGCTAGATCAGTCGTGCTCAGACCAAAACATGGAATAATGTAATGCACTCATACCTACCGGTAACCACATAGCGACTTTTTTGGTATACTTTGAGGATGTTATATACTATCCGATGAGGACCAGATCGAACATCATCTTTAATTACATTAACATAACAAAATATAGTAAATCTATTCACACCTACTATTAATTTCATAACACGTCAATTAAAAAGTATAAGCAGTGATTTTTAAAGCACAAGTAATTTAAAAGTAATAAAGCATCAAAAATCGCGATTCAATGTCCATAACAGAGCATCTAATATAACATTAAATGCTTAAGCTTTCCATGGGAAAGACACCAAAATACCGCACGCTAGAGTTCCATCAAAATATTGTACTGGTGTGCCGTATAACACGGTAGATTTAATAAACAATTTTCTGCTTAATGTAAATATAGAAATTATTATAAGAACCTGGCCATTGCTATGATTCATAAAAGTACACGGATACTCACCAAATACGTAGAATATACTGACAAAGGCCAGCACCAGAACCCAAAACAAACCGCGCAACGTGTCACATTAGCACACAGTTTCTGTAACGCCGCCTCATGTGTTTGACGTGTCTTACGTACGGCTATTCCTCAACATTGTGTACGCTAACCATCAGCGGACGACTCCAGTTATGTTGACGTAAAGTACGTAACAGTTCACTAATGGAAAGCGACTGTTTCGCAGCTCAGCTGAGCCCAATGTTTGTGTATGCTTACTGTATAGTATCTGACTTCTTGGAGAAAAAAGCCCTGTTTTGATTTAGTTTATATCCAGCCATGTCCTGTGTGTGCCTTTTGTGACTATTAATAGATGCGGAATATATCTGAATATTATTTACGTGTTTCCGGATTTGCTTAAAGTAAGAGCTCCATGTGAAAAGATGCTATGAAAGCCTCGGGGCAGCAGAAAAGTTCAGAGGGTGTCGAGCATTTTCATGTCACACGTGCAGTCTTGGTCTGATTTCATCCTGGCTCTTTATATGTGCAGTTTGCATGTTCTCTCACTGCCTGTGTGGATTTCCTTTGTGCTCTTTTTTTCTTCCTGCTATAAATTACACAGGTCTGCATGATTTGAGAGTTTTTGCAAAAAAATAAGTTTTTCTAAATGATTTTAACCTGCTGATTTCGAAAATGGTATCCGTTTTCCTCTATAACGTAGGGTTTGCCTGATATTTTATGAAATTCAGTGATGCTTACTTATCAGTAAATTCGGAATTCCAGTGGTCTGGCA
>JABJVR010000052.1:7947761-7983132 GCA_025773905.1 Chitala chitala | reverse complement strand
CAAACTCCACGCACACAGACCCAAGGCGGGAATTGAACCCCAGGCCTGGAGGTGCGCAGCGACAGTGCTAACCACCATGCCACCGTGCCTAGATGTACAATTCAACATATTGTTCCCAAACAGGAAATACAGACACTGAAAAGAAAAGATAAAAGAGGCCAAAAAATAAATCCAGGTAATTACTTTTCACCTCCAATTAATTACAAACAATTAGACTGTATTTGTACCCACATGTAAATTATGGTTATTCAGGGTTATCTTATTTAGATCACAGTTTGAACTTTGTTTGCAGAATAAATAAATAAATATATATATATATATATATATATATATATATACCAGTCATTAATTTAACTGTTTAATCTGGCTTGTTATTTACTATTTATTGATCAGGAATGTTTGTTAGTGCCCTGGTGGCTCAGCGGGTAGGGTGCCAGGCTGAGATGCAGAAGTCTTTTGCTTCAGCTCCCAGCCCAGTCACCAGCTGTGCCCCTTAGCACGATGCTTTGCATTAGCTCCCCAGGTGTTGAAAGATGGCTGTCCCCTGCATTTTTCCCTCCAGGGGGACGAGTTAAATGCAGAGAACAATTGCTTGTATGCTTCCCACATGTTTGGTTATAGAAGCTGATTCCCTTCTCTTGTTTTGCATTCCAGTGACATGGCTGTTCCTCCATTGAATGGGAACGCTTAAGAAGACTGAACGTATAGAAATAACTTTTACCATTGTGACACTGCGTGAGTTTGAAGATGCTAATGTACTATATATGTCACATTGGTGGTGTGTAAGTGTCACGGGGGCGACCGGGACTGATACTCACGACCTCGTGCCCGCACAGTTACCAGGCTAGACCATTAGCCCGCTGAACTAAAGACCCTAGTCCCCTGGTTGGGGAATTAATCGCGTTCTTATTATGACTAATGGGGGAGTCACACGGCAACATTTTCACATCTGTTACATAAGAGAGTTTGATAGTGAGTTTGGTGTGTTGTTCAATGTTGTCTCCTTCAGTGTCATGGTTCTCTGTTTGGCCGCGAGATTCCAGGAGTCTGCAGAACAAGATTAAGCCCAACAAAACGAGCACAGGTGGCTCTTCAGCCTCATGATGACTGTATGATCTAGACAAATATTCATCCTTTTAATAGACTACACCATGCAGCATATATTATACCCTTTCTAACATACACAAATTTAATTACTGATTAAAACTACACTATTAACAAAGCAAAATGAGTCTTATTAATTAATGTGATCACAATTTGCCTGTGACCCGTTTGTGTACGTCTAAATTTCTGTGTGCACTCACTAAGATGAGTGGGGGAATTTGAGGAGAATATGCTTCAAATGGAAAGAAATATCAAACGAAATATTTCAGAGTTTAAAGCGATCTACATTTTTTTATTCCAATTTGTTACCCTATTTATTTAGCAAATTGTTAATGGATAGTACTGTGTATTCTTGCACTAATTAGCTGACTGTGTCCAGATTTACTGCACTCGTAGAGATGATCCTAGCCGATCATTGACGTTTAATTTGTAATTTCACTTCTTGAACTAGAAAATAAGGTGTGTTGCACTGCCAGCCGCTACGTTACACCTTACATATACCAGTTGTGATTTTATATACTTTTAAATGTTAATATTTTATTTCTTTATTGCATGCAGGTCACATGCTGTCAGTTTACCTCATTTCCAATTCTGTAGCACTGTGAACACAGACATAAGGGCTGACATTAAAGTTGAACAGTAATTGATGTTCTTGTTACTTTCTTGGTTCTGGCACTCCTTTATATTTTTGTACCCTCATGTCTAATTCAGGTAATGTCATTTTAATATAGTACTTTTCACAACAGCGTTTTCCCAAGGCACTGGTGTGAGTACAAAAACAAACGCTGGGAAAGTTAAAGCCGAATGACAATGCAGGGGAGGAACCAAAAAAAAATTTATCTGTTGGTCCAAGATAGAGTGGCAACCCAGCTGCCCTTGCTATGCTAGCACATACATGTCAAAAATAAGAATACGATTTGTTTGACTTAGAAAATTAATATAAAGCTCACCTGTATGCCAGGTGTAAGTGGAAATCTTTGTAGGTTGACAGGACCCCATGAGTGAAGGCCATATCCACAGTGAGACACCTGGGTCAGCAGGTCTAACACAGCCTCTCACACTTCTAGAGCACACCCTGGGCACCAATTAGACATGCAGGGAGAAGAATGGTAAAGATCGATAAGCACAGATATAAAGATTTTCACTGACAAATATAAGGGTACAAGGGCTTGTCCACTAGTGCTAAATGCAGTGAGCTGCTCAATGTAAATTTACAGTGGCATTATAATGGAAATCATTATGCCCTGTCATTCACTTACTTTCCAAGTGCTTATCCGTGACAGAATCACAAGTGACCTGGAGCTTACCCAGGCTGCACAGGGCGATACGGAGTACACGCCATCCACAGAAATCCCCAGTCTACTTGACCTGCGTGTCTTTAGATCGTGGGAGGAATCCAGAACACCCATGCAGAGAAGACTTAAACATGCATGATTTGAATGTACAGACTCCACAAAAGCTGTCAAGAGCTGGATGTCAGCCCAAAGCTCTGACGATGTGAGGCACCAGCGCTACTCACTGCACCATCATGCCACCCATTTTGGATGAGTTATGATAACCAGTAGCCTGATAAATAAGGAAAATGTACATTAATTAGTGTTTAACATCTATGTGTGTTAGCTATTGTGAAGCTGAGTGTATCAAAAAAGACAGGAAAAAAAGAGGAAGATGAAGGGAATAAAATGCTTTTGAGGCAATGCTTTTGCCATTGTGCCCCCATCTTCCTTTTGAGCAATAAACCAACTGAAACGGCCAATACTTAAACAAAATTGTCACGGTTCGCTTTGGACCTCTGAATACTTAAGCATTATGAGAATATCAAAGGCATCAAAGATAACTAGAGCAAGCATCAGACCTACTAGTCCGCTTGTTTCCAAGCAACCGACAGGAACCCTGAAAGAAATGCAGTACAGAAACTCAATTAAAACAATGACTTTATGACCAGCCCATCAGTTATCCATACCTGTGTAATTTTACTGAACTGAACATAGTAATGAACCTTAATTTTTACCCTGAAAACAAAGTATATTGCTTCATGAGGAAAATATTGAAAAGTGTTGAGTGGCTGAGTTAACTAAGTAAATTGAATGCATTTTGTATAGTAATTAGTTTCCTACTGATCCCAGGACAGTCTGTCCTATGGTGTAGGAAAACACAACAAATACTCCTTTAATAATATTTTGTAGTGGTATCAATTAAACACTGTCCGTTTCTGTCAGTTGAGATGAAGAATTTTTTTCATTTGTTTTGTGCAGATCTATTCTGTAATTTGTACATCAATAATTTTTTTCTGTGAGAACAACACAAATGCTTTTGGGATCAGGTCAGTAATTTTCAGTTTAAATTTTGTTTTAACATGAAAATCCACCATTTTGCATTTTTTACAAAGTTGTGTTTCTGAGACATTTCACAAAGAAATTGACATTGACATTTATGTTACATTCAGCGTCACACATAACACATGGAATGTTTTGGAGGGAATCCGGAGCTAAAGTTTGTCGGCAATATTTATTATTTTTTGTAAAATCAAATCCACTTTTTCATTACACAGCATAGATGTTACTATCCTGATGGCTGGTAATTGTTCATTTGAAATTTAGCAGACAAATGAATGCATAGGTCATATAGTTCAGTTCTCTGCATACATTCATCTACACAGATAACACCTCTCTCTGGATGTCCCTCACCATCAGCCCATGAACCTTGACCCATCTGTCCAAGTGTCCTTCTCCATCTCACAATGAACCTTGACTTTTCTCTCCAGGTCTCTACATCACCCTATGAACCTCAACCCCTCTATCCAGGAATCCCTCTCCATCTCCTTGTGAACCTTTTCCTTCACATCTGACTTGAATGCTAACACTGAGTTATGACATCAGAAGTTCTGTCCATCTGATTCATATTATAATATGATGAGGTTATCCTGAGTCACGCATGTGTCTGAATAAAATTTTGACAGGTAGCTAAATTATACCAGAAAATGCAAGGTGAACCAAATGTAACCTGAAAAACATGGAGCCACTGAGAACTTGCTTGCTCTCTCTGGAAATGCAGTAGCTTTAAAGCATAGTTTATTCAGTTGCTTTCTAAATAAATTGAGTCTAAATAATTGAACAAAGATTTCCACCTGAGCGGAGACAGCGGCTAATTGTTCAACAATGCATGTGATCTTTTTTCAGCCATAAGGACTAGTTAGTCATTGCCTCATAAATGTTCCTCAAAGACTACAGTCATCATGACATATGCTGTGATTGACAGTGATAAATGTTTTCCATGACTAGGCTATGTTTTCATGCTCCAGTGATGCCCCCCCCCCCATTTTCTGCCCCGTGATCCATCTAGAAAGTACTACAGCTGGGATGTTGCCACTCACACATTTCCAGGGCCAGCCCATCAGAGTGACAGTCCTGCACACACCACATTAATTGTTTTATAGCCAATTAGCCTTATCTTTCTTTGATTCGCAGATAAAGGTGGTAGAATAAAAACTGATGGATCATTGAATGTAAATTACCTCCTTGAGGACCTAAGAGAGACTCAGGCGATCGACGTGAGAGCCGTGTTAATTGTTCTTGTCACTGATTTTGGCATGACCATTACAAACCCTTGCCAGTGCAGTCATTTCCTAAATGCGTGTTGAAGCCCACGGTCACATGACTAATGATGCCGATATGTTCTGCATCATCACCTGCCATCCCCATGCCCGTCTGGTGTAACTTGAGGGTCAGCATGCGAGGTTCCCCAAACACGTCAGGGAAAGCAGATACACACCGTTAAGCAGCTTCCAGCTTTGCTGTAGCAGAATCACTGGGGATATTCAGGTGGCTTTAAGGACCCCAGGAGCTTTATTGCCATCCTTTGGCAGGGCAATCCTTTGTTTATTTTTTTTGTAGATATACATATAAAAGTATAAAAAGACGTATAAAAGTCATCTTAATATAATTTTGTCGAAATAGGCATTTATTTTCAAAGCCCTATTTCCAAATTTATTCGCAGAGCATGCTCTGATATTTTTTTTAAAGAGAAATTAAATTTCTGTCATTATTCTTACCTGCACGTTATTGTGTGAAAATAAAATAATACAATTTTTTTAGTTTTTCTGAGGAGCTGTAAGAGGACATGACCTTAAGATTGCTATCGAGTTCCCAAAAATGATCCTGCTACACATTAACTGGGCTCTAGAGGGCACTTGAAACCCCCGAGACAGGGTGGTGTTCAGCATCTCCTGCACTGGATGAAAAGGAGCTGTGTGTTGCTCGGTGTGAGGTGATGACTAACTACAGGGTAGGCCACCAGCATGTGGTTTATTGAGGAAGACTACAGAACAGCAGGTTGCTCCAAGAATGTGCATCTTGCAGAGGTGTTTGCCATGGACACATTTTTATGATTTTCTAACATACATAAAGATACCATTATGGTTAGTGCTGTGTTCAGCAATGCAGTGGATTGCAGTTAATTGTCTCACAGATTCTGCAAGCTTGAATGTAGTCACAGCTGTCTTTGTGGAGGTGTCTGTCATCTTTGTCAGCCTTGTTTCCTTCTGCAGTCATTAAAAAAACCCATTAGAAGAAACACGCAAGCTTGTGAATTTGTCCCCAGAGGGTTCTTGCTGAAACTGTGTTTTTTAAGGAAACTCCTTAACAAGTAACTGCTGCCATGTGTTTGACACACATGCTAATAACTGCTGTGTTTCTGGACAGTTTCTATGCAACAGAAGATCTGAGTTTTTTTTTCTTTTCTCCAAGGAGTGAGTACTGGTCCTGACTTAATGAAGTATGAAAGAGACCACACATAGGGGCCAGACAGGTATGCACTATTAAATTCTGAAGGTTACGGACCCATGTGGACACAGACAGTAATAAGCATGTCAGTTATTCAGCGTGCACTTCTCTCTCGCTCTGTTAAATATGATTATATGCAAAACGTAGAATCTCTAGCTTTCTGGTGCTGTCGTGTTGCCAAAAAAGATGAAAAAGCTGATGTTCTCAGCACAATTTTGTGCAGGATGGACTTTTTTTTCCTGGATAGATGCCTGACAGGCAACAATTTGAGGATCATCTCCCAGGAGAACACGCCCTTCAGGTACACTGTGCTTCCTCAGGGGTTATGGGAAAATGAATCTCTTAGTGAAATACCGCTAAAGAAACGTATATGAACAGGGAGTGCTTCTCCATTATTATTGCTAATGTAGGAGTTTTTTTAATTTACAACTTTGCAATGTGAGCATTTAGTTTTCAAAAGGAATTTCAATAACGTGTCTATGTTTTTCGGCTCAAAGGGCAGAACATCCAGCTGGGATGCAGAAGTCTCCTTATTCTAATTCTGCCCCAAATGCCAGGTGTGTCCCTGAGCAAGGTGCTCAGTGCTTGCTCCCTGACCACTGAATGATAGCTGCTCACTGCTCCACCAGGGCATGGCTTAAATGCAGAGGACCAATTTCATTGTAACTGTATGCTTGTTAACGTGCATATGTACTCAATGACAATAAAAGCTTCTATTCTATTCTATTCTATTCTATTCTATTCTATTCTATCACAGTTTGATACACACCAATCAGTCAACACATTATGACCATTGACAGTTAACATAAATAACATTGGTTATGTCATTGCAATGGCACCTGTAAGTGGATAGGATATATTAGGCAGCATGTGAACATTTTGTCCCTTAAGTTGGTGTGTTGGAAGCTGAAAAAATGAGCAAGTGTAAAAATTTGAGAAACTTTGACAAGGGCCAAATTGTGATCGCTAGATAACTGGGTTAGAGCAACTCCAAAACTGCAGCTCTTTTGGGATGTTCCTGGTCTGCAGAGGTCAGGACCTACCAAAAGTGGTCCAAGGAAGGAAAACCAGTGAACCTGGGTTTTGGGGTGAAGGGTCGTTGACGCATGTGGGGAGTGAAGGCTGGCCCGTATAGTCTGATCCGGTAGATGAGCTACTGTAGCTGAAATTGCTGAAAAAGTGAATGCTGGTTCTGATAGAAAAGTGTCAGAACACACAGTACATTGCAGTGTGTTGCATATGTGGCTATGTAGACTGGTCAGGGTCTCCATGCTGACCTGTGTCCACCAAAACCTACAATGGGCATGTGAACATCAGAACTGGACCATGGAGCAATGGAAGAAGGTGGCCTGGTCTGATGAATTATATTTTCTTTTGCATCATCTCGATGGATGAGTCCATGTGTTGCTTACCTGGGGAAGAGATGGCAGCAGGATGCACTATGAGTAGAAGGCAAGCCTGCAGGGGCAGTGTGGTGCTTTGCACAATGTTCTGCTAGGAAAGTGTCCTCTTTCAGCAGGCTAATGCACCCTGCCACACTGCAAAAATGGTTCAAGAATGTTATGAGAAACACTATGAGTTTGAGGTGTTGGCCTCCAATTTCTGCAGATTTTAATCCAATCGAGAGTCTATGGAATACGCAGGATAAACAAGTCTGATCCATGGAGGACCCACCTCAAAACATACAGGACTTATATGATCTGCTACTGATGGTTTGATGACAGATACCACAGCATACCTTCAGGGGTCTAGTGGAGTCCATGCCTTAATGGGTCAGGGCTGTTTTGGAAACAGAAACACAATTCAGTTTCAATTCTATTTATATTCGTATAGCGCCTTTCGCCTCAAGAGCTTTACAGTTACAGATATCACAGGTGGATGATTGAAGTTAAAGTTAAAGCCAGACAACAACAGAGAAGGGAAACCAAAAACTCCACAGTGTGGAGACAAAAACTAGTTTATATTGGTTTATACTGTATAATGACACAGCCAGACAGGCAAGCTAAGGTAGTTTCACAAACAGTACAATAATAGAGATAAAAAGAGTTTACAGTGAAACCTCGTTCTAACGGACTAATGGGGGGGAAGGCAGTCAGGAAAAACCGATTGTCCAGAATAACCAAAAATAGTTTTTGTTTTGTAAAAATCACAGTTTTCATATAACTTAGACATATATAGTACTGTAATTCAATTTTAATATATATGTAAATGTTTTATTACAAAAATATTGTAAATAATAGTAAATACTTTAGTTTTTTAACTAAATTATAGTAAATAAAGTACTGTACAGTACTGTACATGTAAATATAAAGTAAACTGTATGTACGTACGTATATCTGTATGAACAGCACACGATTTTGTCAGTTAGATCCGATGTCCAGAGCAACCAAGTCCGTTAGAACGAGGTTTCACCGTGTTTTGTTAAATGAGAGCTGATTATTAATAGGGTTACAGATACTCTATTGATTGTTGTATGTTCCGTGCATTATACGTGTTGTTTACATTATTCAGCAGTGGAAATAAAAGGTGGTCAAACATTTTCTGTACCAACAAATAAGATGTAACAAAAGTCAAAATCTTGTTACTTTTTGCTTCGATTAAACCTTAAATTACGTCACTTTTGTAATCTTGGCATTCAAAAATATTTAAAAATGCTTTTTAGCTGGCAGCTCAGCTGTGAAGTTAATGAATTCATAAATTGTTAATTACTTCTATTTTGCATTAATAGTGAGCTGTATTGACATAAATTTAAACGCTACCCGTGTTTTGGTTATGCCTGTGTAAACAGTGAATGCCATAGATGATGTTTGTATGTATTTTATTCTATTCTGACTGAGCTTGTGGCAAACTCTGCTTTATCCTTGTCTACTTTATCCAGTCTGTGAATATCCATCTACTTGACTCCAAGCTGAAATTTGATGCTATTGGAGTGGATTCACCAGTATTATACAGTATATGCTCATAGGAAATCAGTTTGTTGGAGAAGTTTTGAGGATGCTTCTCTGGACCTGAGACAGCTAAAACTGTGCAGGTTATATTAAGCAAGGATTTAACACAGAGTACATGTGAGCCTTAGCATAATGATCATTTTGCTTCCCTTTAGTCATTAACCCTGAATGCAAATGTCCTTTGATAACAATACTTTAACTGATTTTAAAGCTATGGAGCAAACTGTTTAACAGCCATGCTGTAAAGAGAAGCCAGACTATGTTTAACTTCACCCTTATTGGTGGAGACAGTAAATTATTAGCTGAGATGAAGGGCTGAGTGCATGCTTAAATTCTGGCACTGAAGTCTCGAGCCAATAAGCTTATTGTAGACACTGATGTCACCCTCTGGAGTCAAAGGGAAAGAATTTCCTGTGGTTTCTATGGGTAGTAGGGTATAAGTATGCTTCATCAAACACATCTTGAGCAAGGTGCTCAACTTAACTTGGTTTTCAAGTTACTGTAATATCCTGTTGCACAAATTAATGTATGTGTATGTGGAAAAAGGATTTTAAAAGGAAGTTATGTAAGATGACATGACCAACAGTTTGCTAAGTAAAATAATACTCTTAACAACACGAAATCGAGTCTCACAAGAAAGTGTACTTATCATGTTACTTTTAAAACCAATCATATACATAGAACAAGATAGTTTGTTGATGAATTGAGTACTTTTGACTGAGATAGGTAAAACTGATTAATCTGGGCTGGCACTGCTTAGAAGCACCTCTGAAACCAACATAACAAGAGACATCACCATTGCTTTGAATTAGTTAGAACATCTGATCTTTGTGCTATCTTGTACAGATTTAAACAGCAGAAGCAATAGATTAGATTAGATTAGATTCAACTTTATTGTCATTACACGTTACAGTACAAATACAATACACTACAGTACAAATATAATACACATTTCTGCACCAATAAAGTGCACAGTTAATGTAGTTATTCAAAACACATCGTCCATGCAATGTGTAATGCAGCATTTCAGCATGTCATATAATTAGACAATACACAATTTGCTTTTAAACATTTCAATTCAGAAAACAAGGAAACAAGGTGACTATTTTAGGTTTTACTGAAATATTAATTTGTGCACTATCTGTGATTTTTTTCTTCACACAAAATAATGACTTACTCTTATGATCAGATTTTAATGCTCACCTTGAGTCCTTAAATGTTTTCAGTGAAACATATTGGTGTTTTACAATAAAGTTCAACAGAGTAACAATTCTTGAAAAAAATGGAGTGAAGTAGTGGAAAGTACAGTTAATTCAAAAACAGTTTTATCGGTACAACACCTTCCACCTCCTTAGCAATGGTAACCTCATTTGTAGTCAAATGTACCCCCACCTCCTACTGTGGCAGCAACAAGCGCATCTACTAAGAAGACATCAATAAACAACCTGCCGAACAGGTAGTGTGGAGATGAGTGTTCTGGCACCTGTTACAAAGCCTCTGTCATACAGAGTTACAGCTCCAGTCTGTCTTTGCCATAGTTTCATGTTTATAGCCTGAATATGTTAAAGAGACTACATTACACTATTACAACATCGAACAATGTCACAGATGCTGTGATTCACAACACATTGCTCTTGTAAAGCCAGTGACTGCATGTTAAAGCTACATGTGCAGAATGTCCTTGACTCAAGGTCACTGCATGCCACTGTCACAGTGACAGAAACGTTACTGTGAGTATGTCTTTCACGGATTGGCAGAGCGACGGCTTCGTGTCCAAACACTGTCATGATGTTACAATTTTATTGTTTCTTTCCTCTTTTCATTTCCTCTGTGTTATTGTTGGGAGTAAAAGGAAAGAGAATAAATTGAAAGTGCTTGATTGCACACAGCAAAGCCTCTTGCTGCATCTAAACACTTGGATTTCATCTCTGGAACAAGTTTCTTTTTCAAGCGAAGACCTCTGCAACATTTTTTTTAATTTAATTTATCCTTTACCTGGTCTCTGACGTCACAGCAGAATGATCTCCATTTTAAAAGGTGCCACGTAAATAAACCAATTCATTCACACAATTAGCACTTCAGATATAAGGTACAGGAGAAAATGTAAAAACAACCAAAAAACAGATACTTTACCGTTACAGTTACCTTAACATATGCTCAGAGGAGTATGGAGTAATAATACTGCTCTGAACTCAAGAACAATTTCATATGATTACAAGCTTATTTTTGCCATTGGATATGAGAACATTGTAGCATGCCGAGCGTGTTAATGTTTTTTTTTCCTGGGGCTTCGGGTGTTTAGCAGAGGAGTGAAGATCTGGAAAGTTTCATGGGGGAAAGGGGGGAGAAGGTTGGGGGTTGCAGGTCAAAGTTTGAATAATACAAAACAGGGCTGTCCAGGTTTGTTCCCTAGGGAGACCCAGTCTGCGTCGTTTTGCACATTGTTCTGAACGACCTGTTTTCAGATGAGTGAATCACAAGATAATTGGTGATAATTGTAATGAATTTTTCAGTATGCAATTCCAGTAGCCCTATTGCAACAGCTTATCAGTTCTTATTTCCTTCTCCCACCATGAATTTCCAGCACTAGGGATTTATCACAAAGCTTTTTGACATGAATAGTAACTTGCTGTGGCACCAAAAGTGGACCTTGAAGTCTTTCTATACACTTGAACAAGGTACTTACCCTGAGATTCTCTAATAACTTCAGTGCAGAACAGATAAAGATTTTGACTTTCTTTTGGTTCAATTCTAAGCATGACAACTGATTTGTAAATGTTTCATAGGCACTTTTTTGAGCATCTTGCAGCCATCAGTGACTTGCAATCTTTCATCAAGTGGTTATCTTGATTATCACCTGCTAGAAAGTGTGTCTGCTCCGGTGGAAACAGGTCATCCAGGTTGATTACACTTATAAGACAAAGTGGGTCAGACCTCTGCAGAGCTGAGCAGGCCTATTCTGTGTGGAGAGCTGCGTGCTGTAGGTACGAGGGGGATCTGGATAAGATCTGGTAGGACACTTTCATTCCATATGCAAGGAAGGTCCTTTCTGCTCTTCAGTGTCTGTTCAGTATGTCTGCTGGCTATTGAAGCCAGTGATTACACTTCTGTAGGGTGATCTTAAATGTTTTCTGAGGTTAAACTGTTTATAAATAAAACTGTGGCATTTAGTGATCCACTCCCTGTCAAAGACACTATATGTGAACTAACATGGTGCTATTTCAGATTTTTTTTTTTACTTGCTTAGCTGACACCTTTATTTACAGCAACTAACACGATGCACAGTTTTCCACTGGACACAACGCACAGTTTTCCACTGGACACAACGCACAGTTTTCCACTTGTTCAATGTAGGCACAGAAGCAAAAAAAGAATACTGTAGTTTTAAGTCTCTGTGCTTTACTGCTAATTAACCATAGTGTCCTAATGATGTGCTTAAAGACTTGGGCTTCTCCTAGAAATAATTTTTTATTTTGTCCATATTGTCACAACGGGAAAAAAAAGAGAACTTCATTAACACATGGTGTGCTCGTATACAAAGAAGTTGAAAGTACATAATGCAGAACGGTCCTGTTGGTAAGGGCTTCATTAATGATGAGTCACAAACTGTACTGTGATCTGTTCTCCAACTTTAATGGGTAGTCATCTAATGTGTACTCTCTTCACATGAAACAGTGACATTCCCCTTGTTGGGGATGTAAACATGTTAAATATGGCAGATATTATTTACCACTGTAACAGTTGTATGTTCAAAGCATAACAAAGTAAATCCCAAAGCATCAGTAGCCACACCTAATTGCTAGGTTGATCCTGACAATTTCGATGATTCAGCTGAAACAGCATCTCTCAGCGCCTGATTCCCACAAGTGTAGCAGTGACCTTCCAAAGAGCTTTTTTTCTTTCTTTTTTTTTAATATAGTGAAAGCCAAGTGATGATTGTGGAATGTTTTCACTCTACCGGTTGTGTGAGATAATTCAGTCTTCTCCAGGCCACAGCAGCAATGAGTAACTAATGCCTTACTACGTTAGAGAGATCCATTGTGTTAAGCTGCTAGTTATATTGTCTGGATCAATAATGCATTGCATTGTAATTTTATATATTGGTGTAGCAGTGAAAGATATCCTACTAACTGAGTTGATATTCTGCAATATCACAGAACTGCTAGCATTTCCTAATGTTTTTTTTTAAACCTGCTCTTGGCTTGGAGGCTTACCCAGTAATAATTGCTCTTACATTTTAATTGTAAGATGGGCACATTTTTGCATTATTTTTTTTACCTATTTTGCTATGCTGTTCTGTATAAATTCCCCTGCCAATAGCTTATTCTTTTCTACAAAACAACATACACACCTGTAGACTGTTGTGTGATTACCTTAACAGCAAATTCGAGTGACCTTGCTTGGCAACTTTAATACTCCTGACTTTCTATGAACACTAAGTCTAGCGTGCTGCATTATGCATGCTTTTCATTATTGATGAACTCAGATTGTATTACTGCTCAAAGGAGCACTCATATGTGTCTGCATTAGATCTTTACTGTGGGTTTTAAAACACACTGCATTCTAAATTCTAGTATTATACAATCTAAATTTGAATATCAAGACCCTAATGAAGAATGTGATTTAAAGCAAACAGAAAATAAATATATAAAATATGAACTGACTGTGATGGATGTTTTCTGTCATTTTGCAGTTAAGAGCTGTTTTACACTAGGAACATGAAATGCATATATCTTAACGCCGGTGTCTCAGAGTAGTAATGAGAATTAACTGTCTGTATGCGCAATAATTCTGACTTCGTACTATCAGCGTTTGTTTTTTTCTGACTGTACTGGAATCCTGTATTCATCGCACTGTTTAACAACTTCAGTTGTTAGTTATTTTTGAAAACCCCATCAAAATAAGATGAAACTGTAACACTGTAAGCAATTTATTTTGTAATGGAAAGCATTTTAAAAGACAAACAAATGCTAACGACCAATTCATTTTTCATTTTAAAATAAATCGTTTTTCTACTGTTTTATTTTACTATCACTTAACAATTTGGAGAATATTTATTGATTGAGGATGGTTTTTATATTCTTTAACATTGTTGTATTAGTGATCACGCTACTATTGGCTTTAAAACTGGTGTGATCTTATTTTTATCTGTGCCAAACATATACAATGCAAAAACGTTGAAATCTACGGTAAAGCCCCAAATAACCATTACAACTTCTCCCACCCGCCACCTTTTCGTCTGCTTGCCTTAATGTCAGAACACAACAGAAGAATGCGAAATGAAACTCCTGAGTCAAGAGTATCAACCTGTCACTCAAACACTGTCGTGGTAACGTATTGGTTACGATTCTATCCCTATTTGCATATCCCCGCCCCCAACAGTAAATTGCTCTGCAGCGTATGATGCAGTCGAGTTTTCCCCAGTACGCTCGGAGGTCGAAGGCGTTAAGTTGAGAGAAAGAGCAATGTCATATTTTTAACAAAGATAAAAGAAAATACAGAACAAAAAGAAGAAAAACGCTCACGGTACACACTTTATTGTCATTAAAGTCCAGAATTTGGGTTTTTCATTGTACAAATTTACCTCTGCTTTGCGAAGGAAAGAAGGGCGCCGATCGTGTTGAGAGCTACGGTTTTTTGTATTTATTTTAAAGCAGCCATACAGTATGAGGTGCAGCTATGGCAAGAAGGGGTAAGACAGTTGTGAGGACCCTGGAGGATTTAACGCTTGACTCGGGTTATGGTGGTGCTGCGGACTCTTTCAGGTCGTCCAGCTTGTCATTGTGCTGCTCAGAGACGCATCTACCCTACGCACATGGAGGGAATTGTTGGCATTTAACTGACTCCATGCACAGTCGACACAACAGCTTGGACACTGTCAACACCGTCCTGGCAGAAGACACCGAGATCCTGGAGTGCTCCGGCCAGTGCGCTAAACTGCCCGAGCTTGAGGATGTACCCTGGAGCCTCGGGGAGATGGAGAACGCGATCAAGAAGGCGGAGGAGCTGCAAGCGGGGACACTGACCAAGGAGGTGCTGGCGAAGCTCTCAGCATTGGTGAGTCGTGCGCTGGTGAGGATCGCCAGGGAGGCGCAGCGCCTGAGCTTGCGCTACGCAAGATGCACGAAATACGAGATCCAGAGCTCCATCAAGGTGGTGCTGTCCTGGACGATATCGGTGAACTGCGTTACCGCGGCGCTCAGCGCCCTGTCTCTGTACAACATGAGCACGGGGGACAAGTTCAGTCGCGGGAAGTCGGCTCGCTGCGGGCTCATCTTCTCTGTGGGCAAGTTCTTCAGGTGGATGGTGGACAGTCGGGTCGCGGTGCGGATCCACGAACATGCGGCCATTTACCTCTGCGCCTGCATGGAGAGCTTGTTCCGTGAGGTGTTCGCCCGAGTTGTGCACAGCTCTGCCATTGAGAAGGACAACGGGATCCCCAAGTTCAGTGTTGAGTCCTTGGAGCAGGCGATCAGTAACGACTCTGAGCTCTGGGGTTTGCTCCAGCCCTACCAGCATCTCATCTGTGGGAAGAATGCCAGTGGTGAGTTTGTCGCAGCTGAACGAAAAGTGTCCTATTCTTTACTCTCTTGTAATTATTTTAGTCTTTCTCGACTTATATTTGCAAAATGCATTGCAGCGATTTAGAGGTCAGTGCACGTTTTCCACTAGTGACAACGTGCAGCGTTACCTTTGATCACCTTGATTAGGCTCCCATCCATAACATCATCAGTTGTGAGTATTTCTCCTCTGTTTAAATAAGTGTGCCTGATCCACAGCGTACGGCTGGTACTACAGCACGTTTAAAAACGGGTTAAGTGGTTTCACTTTTGAGGTGGGAAATGCAGGGTGTTTTCGTGTAGGTGACTTTGTCACAGGATTGAGTAATTACTCGTTAGCCAGAACTGGTAATTGTAAGCAAAACTCTTACAAGTAATGCGGCGCATGATTAACTAATGATTTGTCAAACCATTTGATAATAGAATAGAACTGCTCCAAACAGTGTACAGACAATCAGAAATCCAGTGTATTTTGTGGTTATATTTAAATCAAGGTTTAACGTACTGTCAGGTTAGGAAAAACATAAATTAAGTTGATGACACATCGTGTGGGGGAAGGGGGTTAAATTCTAGGAAGTCCCCCCCCGTACACGGAAACAAATATTTTTTATGACTTGACTGATGAAGTAAACTGGAGTGCCCGCATGAGTTAACTGTTGACATCCCAAACGCCAGTCCTCGTAGACTGTATTTTTGGTGAGGATTGGAGGCACGGTGAACTTGTAAACAGCAGAATTATGATCTAAAAATTGTATAGGCAATTTGGCATTGTACATCATGTAATTTATTGTCCCCATACTGTGGGAATATCATGTTGTTATGATCTCTTAAGTGTGGGCATGTTGGTGTGTCTGCCTTGATGGAACTCTTAAAATAAGAGTATTGGGATGCATTAACTGGCAGTATCTAAAATTCATGCTCCCAGTTTTTCAGATATGCTACACAAAGCAATCTCATTTAACAGATTTCTCCACTAGCTGTTTGAGATTTATTTTTTAAAGTCAGAATGCAGTTTGTTATTAATTAACAGTAGTCGCCTATAAAAATGCAGTATTTTTTCGTGCACTACTTTACACTTCTTGCACTGTGTACAAGGAAGGATAAGTTTGTGTCTCTTGAAGACTTATTCATTGATTGAAACAATGTCTTCAGACTATATTCCATGTCCCCTTTGCTCTGTTGCTGTTTGATCAAACCAATGCAAAGGAGCTGTTTGAGATTACACTGTTAAAAATCCAGTGATCGTGGCATTAAAACCAGAAGTGCATGGGCTCTCTTGTCCCCGAATTTGTACGTTACATCTGAAAACAGCAGTTTATGGCAAGAAACTGCTCCAAGGTCATTAATGCAGTAGATCATTGGCGGTTGTGCTACAAATCCTGAGTCTGTAATGCTTCTAAAATTTACCTTATTGACTATTGGGGATAGGTTCCCAATATACGGTAGTGTTCATTAATTGCTGTATATTTACAGTAAAGACTGTGGATTCTGCCCACAAAAGGACTTGTGGCTTGTCCTGCCTGTGGTTTAAAGGTATTTTCCCACTTGTGTCTAATGATTGGAGCCTGAGCACTGCTTTTTTTTTTAGTTTTTTTGGTTTGTCATAATCTGGTGAAAATCAGAACCGATGTTGTGACTGTGTGCCACTCGCTCGTGGCTCTGCGGTTGGTACAGTTTCCTCTTTCCCAGTAGCTCATTCACCGGTTGCATTCTGCTTTCGCACACCACTGTTTCAGGTCTGTGGCTGAACCTGACCATGGCTTTGGGGAGATAGAGAAACATGTCTCCAATGGTTTTCCACTCTACACTTGTGTGGAAAGTCTGTCCATGTCTCTGGATTTAAGTTGGAGTGCTGTGACACTTTAGAAGAGCTACTATCATGGTCAGGGTGACCAACTCATGTCAATAACACCAGGGTAAGCGCGGTGATGCCGGAGCCCAACGGTGGGGCACGTGCTGCCTGGTGTCTCTGTGGCTTTGTTGTGGAAGCAGCTTGGGTTGGCCAGTGGAATGAGAGGCAGAGCTGAACAGAGACTCTTGTACCCATTAAAGTGTACTATGATTTACAGGAAGTGTGCTCTAAACCCCCTGTGTGCATGCCTTTCTCTACTTTTGTCCTTTTGTCTCCATACCAGTCAAATTTGTACATCTGAGAGGCATATATACAGTTACATATCTGTTTATTTACGATGTGTGTGTGTGTATGTGTGCATGTGTGCACACGCATGCACAACAGGACAATGAGGAAATAAAATCTGTATATTTTTGTTGGTAACAGTTATTGTTTTTTTGTTTATATAAACACATGGCTCTGAATCACAGCAGTATAGGACTAGGTATAGACATTTGGGTTTGATATAAAGTGCATGTAATAATTGGACCATGTGAGTTTTATTTTCAGCAAGCTTTGAGTATGCTTCAAAAACATACAAGGTACAGGATTAATTACATTTTTCTCTTATTAGAGTGGATAATATATAGTAGACAATATTTAGGATATTCAGTAAGAATACAAGATGCATTACTTTAATTTACCTGTCTCACCTGAAAGCACTGCTAATAAATCAATTCCTGAGTCATACTTGGTTTGTCATTAACTCTTATAGAGATGTCTTGCTAAGCACGGTAATTTCAGCCAGTCCCAAAGCTATGTTGATTTGAATAATGGTGGCCATTAAGTGCTTCGTCAGGGCTAGGGATGTTGTAGATGTTTTCCAAACTCCGTCTCTCTTCTTGTTCCATTATGCAGTGTCTGTGGTTTCACTTAAAGGTCTGTGCAAGGCATTTGTTAGACTTAATGCTACACTGTCAGATCATGTCAGTGATCCTACTAGAAGTTGCTATAAATCGATGTAACAACAATGGAATGAGCATATTGACGTACAGTGATGTTGTTGCTGTTGCTTATCTTACATGGCTGCCTAGTTTGAGACTTTATTGCCAAAGATGAGAAAGCCTAACTTTATTCAGTAATCTGCTTTCCACAGTGCAGCATTTACCCACAGGCAACTCTTGTGTTTTGATGATTAACGCAATTCTGTATCCTCTGTTAGCCAGAAGGTCGTCACTGGATGAGCTCAAAAGAATAACGTCCGGTCGAGAATACAGAGCAGCTCAAATGTGCACATGCAAATACGAAAGTGGATTTGCACGTTAACAATGCTGGGATTCTTGGGTTTATCACCAGTGTTAATGACCCCGGGGCTGACTTTTTTATTTTAGAGATTCTTTCTTTATTATTATTATTTTTTAAGATTTTTATTTTTCATATTTACTATATCAAGTGTGTTGGAGTGTTTGCCTGCCTACCTGATCATTTGAATAATTAAATTATTAATGTAATACTTTTTTTTTTTCTTTTTTGCATTGCGTAATGTTGATATGTGGTATGACATCCCATTTCAGTTAGTGCTGCTGATGTGCACAGAATCATTTTCTCCCAATAGGCGTTACATTTTTAGCAAATTTGGTTGAAGCCTTTAAAGGGCACTCATACTTAAACTGAAATGTAATGGAGTTATTGTTACATTTCTAGTGTGCATATCTGGTCACAACACAGATGGAACACCTTAACAACAATGGTTCACTAGTTCTCTGTTTTAATGGGATGTTTGCTTTCTCCCTCGAAACGGGAGTAATGAAAAACAGCCAAGCTTTGGTGGATAGATAAATTAAATAATTTAAATTTAGATAAAATATACCAATTCTTTAAGATGAGGCGTATTGCCTTAACACTTTGTTGTGATTTTGAGCTCACAGTATGCCCAGTGAAGAATGACTGGTAATTCTGAGGATATAAACATTAGTCTTCAACAGGCTCAGAGAGTGTACAGTGATGGACAAATGCAGGCAATGGGGGACAATAGAGAGACACAGGAAGTGGAGGGTGATATAGAGACACAGGCTCGGGGAGCAGAGGATGATGGACAGACACAGGGAGCGGAGGAAAATGGACAGATACAGGAAGTGGAGGATGATATAGAGACACAGGCCCAAGGGATGGAACAATCTCCAGCCTTAAAGAGGCAGAATTTGAATGTGGTATGATTTGATTGTTGATCCATTATTATTACAGACACTCCTCAGCTTACAAACATTTGACTTGTGAGCATTCATAAATATGAACAAAAGCATTTAATGCATTTAATTAATTTGTTCAGTTGTTGTTTGGAGAACGGAACTGGGGAGCCACAGCTAAAAAATTCTACATGCGCGGCTCTCTAGTCAGGTACGGCATTTGACCTCTACATACGCTGAACATGTATGTGTACATGTATGCCGGAGTGCTGTAAGATTTATCTTGATTTATCATGAATTATCCAGTGCATCGCGTATCCGTCATGGCTGGTGAAACGCGTTAGGCTAGTGATGTTAGTGGTAGTGCTAAAAAGCGACAAGCCATCTCAATGGAAACAAAGGTGGTGATAATTATTTTTATGTAGGAGTTTTGAGGGAAAAATAAAGTTGTGTTTTGTCAACCCACCCGAAAACAGGGACTTAAAAAATAACACCTGGCACATAGCCCATGTGGAATAAACTGTCGCCTTCCTAAAAGGGGCAGTTGATTTGGTGAGTTCGGTTTCATGGTAACCTCTACAATTATATTATTATAATAATATAACTATTATTGTTATTATTACTACAGTTCATTAATTTTATTTATGCTTTTTTGTTCTTTTTGTGTTTTTAGGATAAGACAACAAACTTTATGTTTTAATACAACTTTATTATATAACTAACACGCTGTAGGAATGTTTGGTAGGACCACATGTAAATTGTTCATACAAATTATGAATTTACGAACACATTATGATCAACCTCTCGGAACGTAACTCGTTCATAAGTTGAGGAGTCCTTGTATTTATAGTTCTTCATAACACTCCTTGGGGGAGGAGGGACACAGTGCCCTTTTTCCTCCAAAAGGCCTGTACTCCTCTTATTGGTAGATGCTCTGAGTGTGCAGATGGGTTGCTTCATTTTTCACTTAGTTTTTTTTTAATTACAACTATAAAGCGGAGATCCACCCAAACCATGCCCCTTCCAAGTGAGAAAATTTGTATATGATTCAGTACATGATAATGACACTGCAAATAAACCACAGACTTGCCTTTATTCCCCTACAGACAAAAACAAACATGCCTCCCCACATGCATAATCATTTACTCATCTATTAATCATAAATAGAAAATACTGTGATTTCAAGAGTCCTGCCATGTTGTCCTGGAGCGACGGTGCTGTTAAGAATAACGTTTCATGAATGAAGTGAATTTTTAAATCCAAACCGGCTCACATAGGATAAGTGAAGTATCCATTAAGACTGTTTGGTCTCGTCTGGTAATGATCATACTTCTAATTATAAACACAGTTCAGACCGATACAATAAAGTGACTTTCCGACACGCTTGTTATTTCCCACAGCAGGCCCCAGGGAGTGTGCAGATGAGACTCGGCAGACTATTGTCTAGAGTTTGCAGTCTAGCAAATGCTTTTCTAGTCAGCTTTCAAATAGTTTATTTTAGTGCATTGTTGATAACGATGGGAAAATTGTCTCTTTGTTTTAGTGGCGTCAGGTGTGCGTTTTTGTTTTTCCCCTGGCTGCGTTTATTTAGCGTTTTCGGGAGTCAATTTGGAGACAAATGTGTAGCGCTGTCGCGAGCAGCTCAGTTTAATGTCTGTTTTTTTATTCTGCGCACAAACAGTCAAGGCTGCATGGGCCAGCTGGGCTGAAATCTGCCTGGGTATCCTGAAGGTGAGCGTCCAAAGAATGTTCTCGCTGTGCGTGCTCGTGTAGGTAGTACAGAGGGTGAACATTTTGCTTTTTTGTGTGATGTTTCGTGTTGGAAGTGCGTGGAGGTGGTTCATGTTGTATCCCATATATACTGCACCTGTTATTGTCACTGGCTGAGTGACTCAGTTTACAAAATGTAAATCAGACGCGAGACTTCTGTGTGTGCTGTGCATTCATTCAGAGAAATGTTGTTTTAGTTGAGGAGTTATATTGTATAAAATAAAAAAAAAACTAAAAGTCGTCATTGTGATTATCCTAATAAATAAATATTTTACATTAATTGAATTTTTACTGAAATTGAAATGACTACAGTCTTGTTTATATTAACTATCAATGTCAGTTGATTAGGAACAAAATATGATTAATATAAATGCTAATTCACATAATTTATTCCTTTATGAAGTATTTATTAAGTTATTTATGATTTATAAAGGTAAATAGGCCAGCATATTTGGCAATTTTTTTAAGTCCAGAAAATTTCATGCACATGTTCCTAAAACACAAGTGTTAATACAGTTTAGAAATTTCAGCTTTATTTCACGGCTTGACGTTATTTGATTTTAGTTTGGCCATAAATTTAGCCAACATCTCTATGGAGGCTCATTCTTTGCTGCCAGGCAGGAACTAAGCACCGTAGCTCTCAGAGCCCATCCCATATGGCCTATGATGGCTAAAATGGAGTATCCTTATGGGCGCCTCCTTTTTCTCCTGATGAGGAGGATCTTTTTAGTGTGTCCCAGCTATGGCTGAGTGGTCTCGTGGGACCCGCTGACTCTAGGCCCAGAGCAGGCAAGCTCACAGCTCCGTTTAGGAATCAACTTGGAGTGTGTTCACACTAACTACTAAACAAAACAGCCTCACAAGTATCGTCCTAATTACGTTTCAGCCGAAGTTGCCACTGACGTTAGCTCTGAAATAGCTGTTTCACTGCTTTTTGGATTCGACTTGTTTCAGAAGTATTAACGTGTCCGCGGGTGTGGCTGTAATTCTTTTCAGTCTCCTTGTTTTGATCCTCTCTGATAATTGCAGTACTTTCTGGAAAGTTGTGATACTCTTTAGTTCAACCCATTTGAACTGAAAATTGGCTGGGTGGATGTCTGGGAAACGCACAAACGTTGGACGAAGACATTTTTATTTTTGTTTTTTTTTTTTGTAGCTCAGAAGCTGTCCAATCCTTTAATGTATTTCTCAAAAATAACAGAAACTGTGACAAAACAAGGTCGATCAACCAACGGCATTGGATCAGCTAGCATTTTATTCAAATATTTAATCTACTAATGAGTTGGTTGTGGGAAGTGTGTATAACATCGCCAGGAAATACTTGTGGAAACTGTTTCCTATAAATAACATTATGATTTAATTTTTTAGGTGGGTTTTCCCAGAGAGCGGAGGAATGTCTAAGGTGGCTTAAGTTCAGGTGTAACTTGTTAGTTACCATAGAAACATGTTTCGTTCTGGAATATAATACAACTGTATTTTAAAAGATTTATTCTGTAGGCAGCCGCTGGTTACTTGCTACAGTATGTCTGTAGGCAAAAGACCTTTGAACATCTGAGAGAATAAGGCCCTTTTCTGAACACACAAGCACACGTACACTCTCACACACAAAGGCACGTCTATAATAGTTTTTATACTGACATAATTTCTGAGTGCTTCACTTAACCATTGAGAATGCACAATTATATTGTGTTGTGTAACAGTAGTGACAATAAAATGATTAAGAACTCTGTAGATGAATCAGGAGTGGTTCTAATTGCTCCATCGGTGAACCCTGTGCTGCTGATCATCAACATCACAGATGGGTATTCAGCGCTATGCACACGGTAACTGACTGATGTTGTGTCTACCATGCCACCAGAGGTTTGGACAGAGATGTAAACAAAAGATTAGGAGGGTTAGACCCCATTTACTATAGTTTCTTTGTGTTTTAGGTTTCAAGCTTGTGCTGCAGTGGGCAGCAGCTAAAAGAAGAACTTATTACAAGGGTGTTGAGTTCACCAAGCAGGCTGGTGATGATGGAGTAGCAGCTCGGCCTTGCACTTTGACCTCTGTATGTTACAGAGGTTAAGGCTGCAGGCTGTGAGTTGTCAGGCCTACGTGGGTCTACATGCCAACTGCCACCATGGAGTGAACTCAGTGGCATAGACCTGGCATGCATGTGAAACGTTCCTCTTGTTGATATTACTGCTAATATTTTCATATTTGCCCCCATCACACGTTTATCCAGTTTTTAGAGTATATTGATATTTGGACTAAACTTCAAAGAGAATACATTCAAGAAAAAATGAATTGCAAATAATGAGATACAAATACAGCAGACAGAAAGAAAACCACTAGATATAATGTAAAAATTGTGGCTTGCTCAACAGAAGGGTAGGGCAGTGCAGTACATATTTTAAGTTCTGTTTCCCTCATTTTACATACTTTTTTCTACATATCTACATTTCTGGAGCATTTTCCATACAAAATCCTGATTTTACAGTTTTACTTGGGTGTCCACAGAAAGGCTGTTAGACTTAAACCAAGTGATAACTGTGCTCTTCTTATGGATTTGTGATCCCGAAATTGTGCATCAAAAATATAAAGAGCTGTAATGAATTTGACAGTATTTGAAGCAGTTTGCTGTTGGCTTGTTTTGTTATGTGTACTACAGCCCATAAAATGTGTGGTTTAATCTGTTCAAATAGTGTTGACCCTCATAAAGTGAGGTTTGTGCTTGACACGTAGGCTTGTCACAGCTTTGGAGGGAATTACAAACCAGCAGAAAACAGCAGTCAGTTCAGAGGACAAACAAGTTATATTTATTCGATAAATTGTGATTGTATAGGTCTACTAGTTGTGAAAAATGTTAGGCCTAGTTGTTGCTGTTTTTTATTTATTGCTACATAATCCATACAGTAAACCTAATAATATGTATATAAATTGCATTTTCAAAACACCTAAAGTGACAAAAGTGTACCATACAGTGCAGGATTTCAGTGCTAAAAACACTGTGGATAAAACTCCCATATCAGACAGAAAAATGTAAGGATATTAAAACAAACAAACAAACAAACAAATGAAATCAGTGTTTACAGAAATACCAGGCATGAGTGTGAATGTTTATCCATGTGGCGTTCAGTTTAGACTTTGAAAGTAAATTAGTGGCCATGATCCATTTGGGGTGTATCTAGCTGATGTAAATTTGGAATTTAGTTAAAATATTTTATTATTTAGGTGGGGAAAGTCTAAAGTTTGAAAAATAGCTTACAAAGTGGGTTTAGTATGGTAATTAGCCATGAGTTAGTCTGTCTTCCAATGGAAAGCGAATGACAACAAACAGTCATATTATGCAGTAATATAACAGCAATACTATGCATGTATTTAGATATTTCACATGCTAAACAAGCAGGACCACATTTTAACAGGCAAAACAGGTTTTGTTTGAATGTGTTACAGGTTTTAAAGGAGAGCAACCTGTATTCATTTTCATTTGTTTGCCTTCCTTAATCACACACACAGAAGCATTTTTAGCTGATAGAGAGAACTCAGAGAAATGCAGGTATATATTTTTACTGTGCTCTGATTTTAATATCTATGCTTAAATAAGAAGAAAATTGTTTCTGACATAGTGCTGAATGTTTTTGTGACAGTACATTTGCCATACAGAGAATGAACATTTCATTTATTCAGTGCTTGTTGTTGAAGACAAAAGCAACACAAAGGACAAAGGTCACCTTTCATAACTTAAACACACTGGCACTTTAAATTGGTTCACTGTCTGAAGTGTTTGTATTAGTCTGGCTTTCACCCTTTCTCTGAGTGTTTCAATGTTTTTGAGATGGGCAACCCTGGGCTGACTTGTAAAGCACCTTAGGCATCTCTTTAAATGTTTCATTACAGCCAATAATAAGGAAGGTAACATTTAGCCTAAATAATACAACATGGAGAAGAATGCAGTCAGTGCACTGTGCTGGCCAGCTGTGCAGAAGAGCAGTTTGAGAGAACTGCCTAGATGTTTTACAGGCACCGATCTATGTGAAACTGATTGTATAACACTATCATGTAACTCATGCATGTATTGAATGAGATGCTAGGGACGATCACACAGTAAGACAATTGTGATTTAACAACATTTTTACTAAGTATTCTTTGAATAATAAGTGTGTGTTTGCAGTTCATTTGTATTTCACAGAAAAATAAGACAAGTATTATCTTGACTTTGCTATGACAGCTGTATGTTCCTCTCTCCCTGATTCATTTAATTTGGATTATGCCTTTGTGGATTAAGACACTCTAGGTTTAACTTTAACCTCTAGGTTGTTATACACCCTTTGGCTTCCGGGGCTGGCAGATGTTTTAAATGTGACATTTATTCTTATGGTTGTTTTGGTAAATGTATACCATGCTTTTACCCTTATGGATGTAGGTCTGAAACTCCATTAGTGACATTCCAGTTCACACCAGGATACAGACTGCATATTCAGAAAGGGGGGCTGCAAATGAAGTTTGATGCTGCAAGGACATACACCGATCAGCCAGAACATTAGGACCATGGACAGGTGAAGTGAATAACATTGGTTATCTCATTACAGCGGCACCTGGAAGTGGGTGGGATACATTAGGCAGAAGGTGAACATTTTGGCCCTGAAGTTGATGTGTCGGAAGCAGAACAAATGGGCAAGCATTAGAATTTGAGTGACTTTGACATGGGTCAAATTGGGATGCCGTAAAGCAGCTCCAAAACTGCAGCTCTTGTGGGATGTTCCTGGTCTGCAGTGATCAGGACCTACCAAAAGTGGAAGGAAGGAAGGAAGGAAAATCGGTGAACTGACGACAGAGTCATGAGCAGCCAAGGCTCACTGATGCACGTGGTGAGCGACGGCTGGCCTGTGTGGTCTGATCCAATAGAAGAGCTACTGTAGCTGAAATTGCTGAAAAAGTTAATGCTTGTTCCAACAGAAAGGTGTCAGAACACACAGTCCATTGCAATTTGTTGCATATGGGGCTGTGTAGCCACAGACCGTTTAGGGTGGCAATGCTGACCTGTGTCCACCACCAAAAGCGTCTACAGTGGGCAGATGAGCATCAGAGCTGGACTACAGAGGAACAGAAGAAGGTGGCCTGGTCTGATGAATCATGTTTTCTTTTGCATCATGTGGATGGCTGGGTGTGTGCGTCACTTATCTGGGGAATACGTGTAGGTGGCACCAGGATACGCTATGGGAAGAATACAGGCCAGTGGAGGCAGTGTGATGTGTTGCACAATGTTCTGCTGGGAAACCTTGGGTTCTGCCATTCATGTGGATGTTATGTGACACATATCACCTACCTAAACATGGTTGCTGACCAGTTGCACCCCTGCATGATAACAGTATTCCCTGATGGCAGTGGCCTCTTTCACCAGAATATTGTGCACTGCAAAAATGGTTCAAGAATGATTTGAGGAACACAGCAACAAGTTTGAGGTGTTGACTTGGCCTACATATTCTGCAGCTCTCAATTGAATTGAGCATTTATGGGATGTGCTGGAAAAAGCAAGTTTGATCCATGGAGGCCCCACTTTGCACCTTATAGGACTTAAAGGGTCTGCTGCTGATGACTTGGCATCATATAGGACAGCATACCCTCAGAGGTCTACTGGAATCTATGCCTCAAGAGATCACGACTGTTTTGGTAGCTAAAGGGAAACCTACTCAGTATTACGTATCATAATTATGATTATTATATTACGGTCATAATGTTATGGCAGATAGGTCTACATATTACACATCATTTTAACAGTTAAATGCTTTTCTTATGAATACAACAACTAAACATTACATTTATATGAAAAACCTTTTTTACATGAGTGCATTCCTCTTTGCTTGGCCTTCTTAAGTTGAAAGCGTGTGTGTGTGTATGTGTGTGTGTGTGCGTGCATGTATGGAGAATGGCTGCTAATGCACCTTTCTGCTTTATCAGTGGCTTTATGCCTTTTCTGCAGACATGAAGGAGACAGACACTGCTCACCCCGGGCTGTTTGTGAAGAAGCTGACTTTCCCACTGGTGTTGGATTTCTGCCTCTCCAACCCACAATTCCCATTTCAGGCCCAAGCTTTGTGGCTGCGGGTTAGTGGGGGAGTGGGTGGAGACAGGGTGCAAGTGCATAACCAGAAGCAAACAGATGCGTCACTTAAACCCTATTAAAGCAAGTGTAGGTGAGCTAACCAATTCTTCCAGACTCAGTCATACTGTCACCTTGTTGCGTGTTTTTCAGACAGGTACCCTTTCCTCCTTGGTTCCACTTTTCAGTTAAGACAGCGACTGAGAATTATTCTTGAGGACATCACCAGCTGTCTCCAGGTGTGGCCCATGTGTGGATGAACAGCAGTCTACCTGGGCAGGGACTTTACTGTTGGCTTAACACCTTTGCCTACGATCATATCTCTTTTTTTCCACATGGTTTTTCCATGTCGTTGATTGGCTTATCCTGTTTTTAAATGTCTTCATGATATTTCAGATAACAGTTGAGCAATCTTTGTAGTAGTGAATTCTTGCTTTTTTACGTTGGTGCTGCATCTGTTTTTATCTCTAATGTAGATCATAGCTTTTGTATTTCTGTGGTTACCTCCTGGGGCCTCAGACGAGAGTCTGCCAAATAAGAACATAATTACCATTCCTAGCCTGGAACCCTTGACCCCAGTTGCTGCTTATTTTGTGTGTGAGCGGATGGTGCCTGGCGCGGAGGGTTCTGAACCCAAGATGGTTTCTTACAAATCATGATGCATGGCTGTTATGTTAAACCGGCAGCAACAAAGGGGTTGGGATACAGAGGGTGGATACAAACGGGATGTTAGTGTGATGGTCACGCTTCCCTATTTTTTCTTTCAGTGTTCTTCTGAGAAGAGAACCATGATTGTGGCTATTGGACACATGTGATTTGTGTAGTTTCCAGTCTTCTACATTAATTAACCTGAGCCCTGACGCACTGACAGTGATGTACTTAGCTTTGTTCTTGTGAATGTCTCATGTCCGGCGGCCTCACTGCTGCAACTGTTGGCCAGGGTTGCACAAGCTGGTGTTTCCTAATGCAGTTTGACTAGCTCTGTGGCTGTTGTGTTCCTTATTAAAGAGGAACATGTGGCTGTTATGCAAACGGAGGCGTCACATTCTTATATGGTGTTACCAGAGAATATATGGTGTGTCACTGTTGATGGGAGAAGCTGAGGTGTCCGGCGCTGGAGCACGACACCTGGAGTTACTGAGGATTGGGCCCAGTAGCACACTGGCTGCAGATGTTAGGAAAGCTAAAGGCCTGTGTGAAGTGTAACTAGGGGAGTTCGTTTCTGCTGTAGTTTCCCTAGCAACATAAATTCTAGACCAACTGCTGGAGAAGTCAGCTGTACTGTCTATCTTATCATCCTGGGGAGAAATAAGCGATGGCTCTCTTGCAGAGGTTTTCTTCTCTCCGCGGTGAAAAAAATCAATATTTTCGTTCTTTCCCCATTTGCGTGCAGAAGCCACCTGGTTCTTGGTGGTAGGGCTGCCCTTTTTGTGGGTCCCAAGGAAAGCTTATAAACTCACGTGTGTCTCCATAAGAGTCCCGTGACGACCACATGTAACTGTCTTCGCCCCTTGCGCCACATGTAATAGCTTAAGACGAACATCTTGAATTCTGTCTTTTCCTTGTTAAACCGCTGGCACTAAATGTCCTGGATTCTGACTGTGGTCTGTCCCTAGATTAAAATGATTTCAGATGGCTCAAAATCTGTGGTAGTGCATGAGAAATTTTACCCCTCGTGTGTTATCTAGCTAGAATACACTGGCTTTTGTACTAATATGTACAAGCAACCGATTTAAGACAAAATAAACATTCAGTGTTCCCCACAGCAAGGGCTGTCTCTCTACAGCTGCTGCCAAATTTCCTGTCCATATTTTTAGCAGACTACCTCCAAACAGCCCCTCCCTTGACAGATGGAATTGTACAACATAGATGTCATGATAATATGCCCATAAGCAGTACTAATGCCATAATGTGGTTTAGGCTTTAGGGAGACACAAGAGTCTTAAATTAGACCTCTGAGTGATACATTCCCTGTCTGAGGTGCTTCATTTTGCTGGAAATCTTATTATATAAATAGATTACTAAACATAAAGTAAAACAACCAGATATTCATTACATTACCATTGTAAGATATAGTGAATAAGGGGTAAGGATAATGACAATACAATACATACTGTGATTTCATCTTTGTAGGTTTGTCTGGCTCTCTGACCTATTATTGTGTCTACTAGGAAATGTCCACAGGTTAGTTTCTGCATTACGACCCTGCTGAAGGTCCTTCTCATCCTCTGACTTGTAGCCAGCTCACCAGGGCTGTGCACAGAACCCTGGCATGCTGCAAAAGCAGGAAGTTTGTCAGGGTGCAGCTCTCACTGGGCATGATCCCTGACAGTGTTGGGGCTCAAGGTGTGTGGCCATTGGCTACAGCCAATCACTGTACATCTATGCAGAATTCAAGGTTGTCACTGGAAGCAACAAAAATTAAGAAAAATGGTGTATATCTTTTTACAAATATAGACTTTATTGAATATGTTGTCACTGGACCAGGAAAATGAATAATGCTTAAAATTCCTAACATTACTTTTCGTAACATATTAACATTAATAACATTTCTTCTGGGCATTTTAATTTAGGCAAATATAATTAAAAAAAAACTATATATCTTATCTATGTTTATTTTGGAGGTATAACCAGCTCCTTGTGGTCCTCCAACAGAATAATAAATTGCTACAATTATATTTTGCAATATCTTGGACAGGCGACTTAGGCAGAACAGCAGAACAGTTCTTTATGTTGATATATGTTGTAATACATATTTAACAAATGTTCTTGACAGCAGTTTGGACAGCAGTTGCATTACTGGTGGGTGAGTTTTGTTCCTTATGTAAACATTGTCCCTCTTTAAACCAGATCCTTCTATGGCAGGCAGCATGGTGGTGTGGTAGTTAGCACTGTTGCCTCCCACCTCTGGGCCTGGGGTTTGATTCCCACTTTGTGTGTGTGTGTGTGTGTGTGTGTGTGTGTGTGTCTGTGTGTGTGTGGTTTGCATCTTCTTCCTGTGCTTGGTGGGTTTTCTCCAGGTTCTCTGGTTTCCTCTCACAGTCCAAAGACGTGCAGGTTAGGTTGATTGGTGTGTCCAAATGGCCCATAGTATCTGCTTGGGTGCTTGTATGTGCCCTGTGGTGGGTTGTCACCCCACCCTGGATGTCCCGTGCCTGGTGTCTCCTGGGTTGGGATCCAGACTTCCTGCAACCCTTAACAAGATGAGCAGTTTGGAAAATGAATGAATGTTTTCAATGGCCAGGTATTTTTAATTTGTTTTATTTTGTCCAGTAAATGAAGGGTTACAGCTGTAGCAAAACATGCAGTTGTTTATATGCTTAACATGTAAGAATTTAATTCTGTAAGAATTTAATTCATTTACATAATGCACATTTCTTTTATAGTGTTAAAAGAGTATAATGTGTCATAGGAAAACTGACTGAAATGGTTGAATTATGTAAATATCACCTTTAATACAAGGAAAAATTTATTAGCATTACTCTTTGTTTAGTTTTGATGGATGTATATTTAAGCCCTTTGTATTCAACTCAGCCATAGAAACTGTCACCTTTGTGTATTTATTAGGGTGTGTGCTGGGTTTTACAGCACTGGAGATATTACCAAAAAGCCAGAAAGCAGCATAGATTGGTTTCAAATTCTGTCCCAGGAGCTGGCGACGGCTTTGAGCTAAGTAACAGCTACATCATGCTGCTTAAGCACAAAACATTTTGAGTTAAAGACATCACTTGTATGCATGTTTATTCAGAATGAAGGCCTGAAGATGTGTGAGGTTTTCCCTTTAGCATTGAGGCTGACAGCATACATTTTGTGTGTGTGTGTGTGTGTGTGTGTGTGTGTGTGCGCGTGCGTGCGTGCGTGTGTGTGTGTGTGTGTGTGGAGCCTCAGCTGCCACATTGGCAATGACCGGGCTGCCTCTGGTCATGCAGTACAGTGTTTGGATCAGACCTTCAGTAAACTGTTAACCATAAAAATGGATTATGTGACCACTAAAGTAAACATCACAATTGTAAACCAACCTCTTTGCTTTGCTTTGCTTTAATCATGATTATTTTTCTAGCTTGCAGATGATTACCTTACCAGGGGTGGTGGTACATGGTGCAGAAATGTGAATATGAAATTGTACAGAATAACCTGTGTGTATTTTTGTGTTATGCTTTGTATCTGTAAGGCACATCAGTCTTTATTCTTAAAGATTCCCACAAAAACTGAGTATCTGAACTTACTTAAATGAGAAGAAACTGCAGGCGTTTCTAAGTCTTGCCCTTTGTGGTGAGGGCTGTGGATGTTGTAATTAGCTTGTCCTTGAGGTCTCTTGTTGGATCAATAATGAATTTTATTCATTGAAATTCTACTTGCCAACACTCCTTCATCATCATGCATTTCAGCGCCGGATGTTTGATTGGGCCTAGCTCTACTGCCTTGCTTTGTGCCCACCCTGTGGGTTGACCTTGTTGTTGCTCACCCTGGTGCATTGTGGGTGAGCTCGACACCACCCTGCATGTCAGGAGTGATGGTCACATGGAGATGCGTCTGTCTGGAGACCTCTCCGCTGAAAGTCCATCGGGTGGAACAGTGGCAGAAGGCTGGAGTTTGACTCTCAGAGTCTGGCTATAATCTGAGCCTTTCATCCCCCCAGGGCCACCTGGAACCTGATCTTTCCTCAACACAAGTGACAGCCAACACCTAGGGTAGTTTAACAGAACAGCAGCTCCACATCATTCCAGACAGCAGCTCCACATCGTTCCAGACAGCACCTCCTCATCATCCCAAACACAGCAGCTCCTCATCATCCAAACAGCAGCTCCTCATCATCCCAAACAGTGCCGACCTCCACCCAAATTCCAGGAATGAAAATTTGCAATTACTGACCAAGTGGATTTTTTCTTTACCGCAACACGTAAATGTCTGTGTTTTGTGGCTTTATTAAATTAAACACTGAATCACTTCTCTGTCCTCTGTTTAATGTGGTTAGAGGGTATTTGTACTATGCAGGCTGAAGGAGCAGCACCCACAGCAAAAGAATAAGGCACCGCTCTGCAGTGCAGTCTGTGCTGCTTCATTAAGTTATTCTGCTTTGCAATTGGTTTTATCACCAGTGATTTTAGTCGTACTGTGTGCACTCACTTTTTCAGTCTTCTATTTTTAGCTTTTTCACTAATTATTGTTTTGCTAGTCAGCAGAGAGACGAGAAAGGACAGAATTAACGGCACATGGGTGCTATTCAAAACGAGTAATTACAATTCAGCTCGCCCGACAAGAATGAGAGTGAGCGGAGAGAATGGGGTAGCAGCACTAAGATGTCGAACGCGAGCTCGCTTGGCGTGACATCACAGCCGGCAGACCAGCTCAGAGTTACCTGCTTGCCAGCTGCTGGCTTTCACAGTAATGTGGTTATGGGTTTCCTCTCTTCCACCTGCGAAGGCCTTGCAGGCGGTGGGTGAGGTTTATGGCCCAGGTGTGGGTGGTGACAAATTCGTTGCCTCTCATCGCTGTTGTAGCTGATGAAATTGTGAGTAATGTCAACAAGCCGTGTGTCATTTTTTTTTTTTTATTTCTGTGTTTACATTGTTATTAATTTTATTTAATAAAGAATGTGATGTATTAGTATTTTCCATGTAATGTTTCACTGGAAATTTTGTGCGGCTTGGTGTTTCTCCAAGGCCGTGAGGACGAGAGGAGACCACACCTTATCTGGAAGAAAGGTGGAGACGTGACAAAAATGTCTCTCCCCGCTGTTACCGCTCGCTGACAACTGATGTCAGAGACATGCCCGTACATGGAGCATGTGTGTGCGTGCGTGCATGCCCACACGCGTGTGTGTGTATTTGTTTTTATCCCGATCAGACAAGCTCAGCACCCTTAGTAGCTCACAGTGGTCTGATGTGGAGCCTGTGGCTGTACTGCAGCCGCACACTGAGAAGTGCTGCCCTCTGTGCCTGTGAGTCCGCTCATTCATACGCTGATTACATCCACTAAATGGGGCTTGCGTTTTGCCACAAAGGCAGTGTCTTGTGTGAGAGCACTAATGAAGGCCAGAGTCCATTGTCTGTAATGTTTACATAAATGTTTTTCTAAAAGAGATGTAGTCAGATAAGAAGGTATTTTGGATGAGTGTCAGATTACAACAGAATCACTCTCCTTTGCTTTATTGCTTTTCTTCCCCTCAGAGGAATGCAGCTGAACCTCACACCTATAGATCCAGGAATTTCATGCATTTCAGGCCAGTAGGAATCTTGTTTTACCTCCTCAGTGCTTGTAGTTCTCCATATGTCAGGAGGTGCCTGGTCAAATCGTGGTCCTCCGCGATACGTCTTTCCTCCTTCAGGCTGGAGGAAAGTGACAAGTGACAAGTTTTTAACGTGATGATTTAAGATCCTCTTCCCTCTCTGAGTATGAGCATGAAACCTCCGGACTACAGCCGCCACTTATTCTAACAGTCAGCAGAGTCATCTGCTAGTTCTCATGCACACAAACCACTTCTTATATCAGGTCGGTAAGCAGGGAATCTATTTCAGTAGGTAGATAATAAAAAACAGGCACAAGGTGTGCACCAGCACATCCCCTACAGTGTGAGAGTTTAAATATTCATACAGCTGGCAGTGTAGTGGTTAATGATATGGACTTGTAACCTGAGAAGGACCAAGAAAGACCAGCTATACCTGTGCTGAGGAAGGTACAAAAATTTCTCCATTAGTATCTGCCTGTGCTGCGAGCTGACAAAAACTGTCAGGCAGTTTGGATGAATGTACAATATCTGCTAATGAGCTAAGTATGTCTTACAGGATTACAGCGACCTACACAAAGGGCTGTAGTGCAGACAAATGTGTAGAAGGGCTTGCTGAGGCCATCCGTACTGTTGTGGCACACAGTGTGAGTCTTTGAAAAGAAGTACTTTTGTTTAAACTCCTCTGCTGCTGTGCATGAGCGAGGAAATGTGAGCGCAGGTTGATGTATGACCGTACATTAGGCATAATTCAACGTAATGTTGCATGGAGACAGGTCTGGGGAAGGGGGTAGGGTTTTGGTCAGGCTCCTGTAACATCTGAGCAGCTGGCCAAAGCTGGTTCTCATTTTGGGAAGAATGGGAGGGGTGCGGGGGGGGTCCTTTCCAGTCCCCTGCTCAAATTTTTTTGCTGAGAAAAAGCCTTTTATATGGGGTCACTCCTAGGCTGTTAGGTGTTGATGGACGGCTGGCTTTTCAGTGGAGGTATGTCATTACCCTCTGCCCCCACCTCATGGAGCCCCACCTTGCGACCGTGCTGCTGGGTGAACATCCATCAGGCCTGGAGGGGGGCAGGGAGGTGGAGGACACTCATTTGCCATTGTGCTCATTTGTGCTGCCGGTAAATAAATCTCTCTCTCACCTGAGAAACAGCAGTACTCATGAAGCGTGCTGTTAACACAGCTTTGGGCTGCAGCCCAGGCACAGAGTACGGTGGGACTGTGTGTCCATCAAACGAAGCGATGACTACACATGCTCGTTGGCCTTTGGTGCTCAATGAAACCTCTTGCCTGAGTGTTCCCTGACTTTTTACTGAAAAATGTTTATGAGGCCGGCCGTAGGTCATATTTTCTGTCTGATGTGCTCTGATGAGCAGACTCAGGGTGGATTAATCACGCTGTCGGGATCAGGCACACGTTTCCACTTCCCTGAGCCGCTCTGCCCATCCGTCGCCCAGCCTGCCTCTGATGAGGTCTCCTGACCTGTGGCTGCCCTTCGTTTGCCACTGTGGTGGAGCTCTGGCAGGCCAGGCTAGGAGAGATGGTTGAAAACACTTTTTTTTGGCAGGTTGTGGGGGAATGCACAAAGATGTTTGTGTGTGTGTGTGTGTGTGTGTGTGTGTGTGTGTGTGTGTGTGTACGCACGCGCATGTGGAATGTCTGTGCTATTGATTATGTATTGTATGTCTGTGTGCAATACTGTGTGTGGAGAGTCCTTAAATCTGGCCTTGTATTTGCAAAGTAAAATAGCTGTAAACTGAGGCAGGTCCTTTAAACAATGTCCATCTCTCTCTCTCTCTCTCTCTCACACACACACACACACACACACACACACACACACACACACACACAAACACACACACACACACACACACACACACA
>JABJVR010000052.1:7924916-7947661 GCA_025773905.1 Chitala chitala | reverse complement strand
CATGTTTAATTACTAAAGTGCTCCCTGAAGAGATGTGTCTTCAGTTGCTTGTGGAATGTGGATAGGGATGATGAAGTTTGTTCCACCATGTAGGCGCCAGACAGGAGAAGAACCTAGGTTTCCCAGATATTAGGATAGGTGAGACCAGTCTCTTCCCACTGGCAGACCACAGAGAACGGGAGGGGACATAGTTCTTGATTCAGGACCGCAGATAGACTGGAGCTATGCTTCATATACATGTTGACAAACACCAGCAAAAGCGAAGCAAACTGGCTGGTGAATTATACTTTGTTCCGTTACACATTCAGATAAATGTTGGTACAGACAGACTAAGATTTATTGACAGGAAATCACATGTACATACATGCTGTGTTACATGTACTCATACACAACGTGAATGAATCTCGTAACTGGAGTTGGAATTAACTGAAAGTTCACATAGGAGTGCAACACTGGCTTTCTAACTGAAGAACTGTAGTGATTAGTGCAAATTCATGCTAGCCCAGAAATGTCAGATTGAGACAGTTTTTCAAAGATAATATAAACATGTGTACAATGGACAGTATCATGATATAAACATGCGTACAAGGGACAGTATCATGATATAAACATGCGTACAAGGGACAGTATCATGATATAAACATGCGTACAATGGACAGTATCATGATATAAACATGCATACAATGGACAGTATCATGATGTAAACATGCATACAATGGACAGTATCATGATATAAACATGCGTACAATGGACAGTACCATGACCTGGTACGATTTGTTCTGACAACTTAGTGTTTGTTTCTACACAAGTCATTACAGCTTTCCTTCTGTACTTAATGAGTGTAAGTGATGTATACTATCGTAATTTCGAGCAGTCTAAAAAATGTTTTAAATTAGCATATTGGGTTATGTATCTGTGTTTTTTCATACTATATACATACATTGAGAAGCATGGTTAATGTTGTGCTTTTTGTTGAAATCGCAAACAACACTGTGTGCTTAAATAATGGCACTGCTACTACTGTAAGCAGTAAAGGCTCAGTGTTTTATGTAGAAAGAAATGCCCAAGGTACTAGACAAGTTTGTTGTGAAAAATTACATGTTTGTTGTAAGTTTTTTCAGGAGGTGGGGGCTTGTTTAGAGTACAACGTCATCTACAGTGCAGACATTTTTTTAGACCCTGACAACCACACTGTAATGTTAAAGCACCAGCATGCAGGTAAAATGTGCAGATCTTTTTCTGCAGGATTACCTCACCAGACATTTTTCTGACGCTTCATTTTCCACTGCTTAATGTGTATGGCGATTTCTCAGAACAATTTCCTGCATAGATCAGTGGGCTTATGGTGACCTCTGAAGCACAGGCTGATGAAAGAAAATGTTGTTAATAAAAGATTTAGAGAGATTCTCAAATTTTTTGGTGTGTTGCTTTTACATCATCCATCATGTGCCATTTAATCTTTACTACAGTTTTACAGCTGGTCTTTTATAATTAATAATCATCTTATATGGCTCTCATGTGGCTTCAGTTAGCTTCAATACAAGCACTGCATGATGGGAATAGATGAAACACATCAACTTGCTTTGTCAGGAATGGAAAGGATATCAGCTTACTTGTTCATGGAATAATCTCTGGTTTCCACATTACTTTTATGTATTCTCCTTCACCCATTGTGAGAGGACAGTGGAAGTTTGGACATCTGAAATATCCTGAGCTGCTTGCAGTCCTCCTTGTGGCACTCCAGTGTTCTGTTGAGACACTCTGGCCTGCAGTGGAGAGAGCAGAGAGGAATCCCTGACATGCCTCACTGTGCCCATCCACCACACTTGAGCTGTTTTGCACTGAGTGAACCCTCTTACACAGAGCTGCTCCTCTGTGTGCTGCCTGCACTTTCCTTGGTATTTTTGAGTTCATCATATAGGCAGCTCACAAAGCGCAATGCACCATCTCAGCAAACAGATCAATCGTTCCGCTTCCTGTTTACAATTAATGTTTCAAATTCATTTAATGGCACTTTCATTTGCAGCAAGGAGCGAGCGAGTGCACCAGAGAACAAGTGGTACAATTAATGCACATCAAATTAATGCGCACGGTAAATATGCTCTAATTTGGATCTCTACCGCAGGATGAATATGCCCCTGCTCGCTCTGCTTGTGTCTGTTAGGGATTCTGCAATAGCTGACGCACGGTGCTGCACGTTAAGGCATTATGGCTCAATGTAGTCGCAGTAATGCATGGCACAGTAGTGTTGAGAATACGCCTGCGGTAATTAGGCCTTTCGGGAAGAAGAGCTTCTTCTGAAATCCCGTTTTCTTGCTCTTTTAAAAACCTTGAAAGCCTTGACATTTTTGCCTTCTGATTTTTGCCTAAAAAATGTAGAATAAAAAGCCTTCTGGTAAAAATGTCACTTTACTACTACTACTACTATTACTATTATTGTTGTTATTATTATTATTTTTATGTAGATAATTGACACAGTCACTAACATGGGGGTTAAGGGTTAGGATCGATATCCAACAAGTTGCTGGTTAATTTAAATTGCTTCAGTAAGTTTGCACTATAAAATTAAGGAAACTGTTTAACTAATAATTAGAAATTTTCGTTCACATTCACTCTATTGAAGTGATCTGGAGTGCTGTTGAATGCCTAATATTGGACAGAACCCTTGATGAAGATTGACAGTGGGTACTCCTCCCTGTTAGTGTGTGTGCATGGTTTTTAGCATGTCAACATTACAGCTGTGTGTCTTGAATCACTCTTTTATCTGCTCACTGTTTAATCTGTAATCAATATCATGATGAACTTGGTTGTTTTTGAGGATTTCAGGCCAGGTAAAGGAAGACAGACAGGCTTAGAATTCTTGTGTGCTGATGAACTCAGATAATACTGAGAAGAACTGTCACATTTGCTGTTCTATTTGGCCCCACTCTCAGCTGGGAAGCAGGTATTTATTGTTTTGGATTGTATTCCATTCTGTTGTCCTCGACAGGAAGCAGGAATTCTTTTCCAGTAGGTAAACACTTCAGATGGTCTGTGCTTTACAAATCATGATGCTAGTCTGTTTCTTTTACCTGGGTTTTTTTAGAAGCCAGGCTAGGCATTCGTACGGAAACGTCATGTGCACCGTTTCCATTATTATTAAACTCCTGGTAACTTAATGAGATATTAATAATGATGGAACTTTAATGGATAATGACCCAAAATCCACCCTTAGAAGAGGTCAGTAAAATGGAAGCAATTTGTGCAAAGAGGTTTTTATCTGCTGTGTGTTTAATTTGTTAAATTTTACTGCCTCAGGAACTTTTGTATTGCCAGTCACTTCAATGAAAAATCCCTTTACGCTGTTGTGTTAACGTCATGTGTTTCTGGCTTCTACATTAAAGATGGGCAAGGTAGGGAAATAGCAACAGAGAAGAGAAATCTTTACATGGAATAAGACCCAAAGGCATTCATTTTGCCCAAGGGCAAACTCAGCGTGCTCCGAGGAGAAAAAAAGGGTGTGAAACACCCACACACAAACACCTGCACGCCACCTGCAGGCAGATCGCATTCGCTGGCAAACCCTCTCCCTGCATGCTATCTGGAATCTTCTCGGAGCCGCAGTGTCCGTTTGATGTCCTGCCCCAGCGACATTGCAGGTGGTGCAAGGGGTCATTCTGCTTTCGCCCCCCCCCCCCATCAGATGGCGTGGGCCATGAGTCTTTTTCAAAATTAAAGCTGGGGGAAGACAGCATGTAAGCAACCACACAGATGAAGAGTCTAAACAGAACTGCATGCAAAACAGAGAGACTCTTACATTAACACATTAAAGTCAGGAATTACCATGGACACAGACCTTAGACAAAGCTTCTCTGAGACAAACATGGCTGTTTTTTCCTGGTAAATATGTTATACGCTGCATTTCATGTTAACCATATTGTAATGTTTAGGACCGTGTGCTGGTATTGTGAGCTACGTTAATGTGACAAATTAGCGACAGAGGGAAGGTCCAAGTACAGGAAGGGAGGTTTATGAACAAAACTAGAACGAGGTAACAGAGGAAACAGGCATAGACCAGGTTCTAAGACTAACAAGGACCATCTACTCACAGAACAGTACTAAGTTCAACCACAACAGCCAGCAAGGGAAAGAGGAAGCTAAGGAGGCAAACAAGGTACAAACCGGTGCACACACTGATTAGATTAACATAACTCACATGGGAGAAAAAAACTAGGACAGAAACAGCAACACCTAGTGATAACAGCAGGGAAGGACAGGCACAGGCATGACAATGAAACAGAAATGGTAAGAAGGGGTTTAATATGTTTAATCTCAGTTAACTGTACCTGACTGATTATGTGAAGATTTTGGACCCTACATCTACAACACAGTCACAGCCATTGTCCTGTGTTCAGACATGGCCATAAGAATGCTACACACATAGACTTACTCTTTAAGTTTACATATCCTGTTTTTTGACCCTAAGTGACTGAGCAGAGTTAAATATTAAAATCAGATCCTTCCCATGCATGTTTTAACAGGTTGTCTAAGGGCCCAACAGATTGCCTTTCTTCATATTTGTTCTGAGAAGATGGTGGAGACTTCAGATGCTGTTATTTTGCTGCTGTTTAATATGCGCTGTCAGATTTTTGCTGCCGCAGTCCTCCTCTTGGCAGTCTTACAGGAAGACATAAATAAAATATGAAAACGACATCACGTCAACTCCTTGGGCAGTTCAGTGTCTCCCCTTCTCAAGGGTGTTTTGTTATCTTGTTTTTAGTCTCTTAATTGGCAAATTAAAGGGGAAATGTGTGTTGTGTGGAGGGCTGAATTAATCTGTAATTATGACTGTTAATTAGCCGACATCACTGACTGTAGGAGTGAATGGGGCAGATTTGAACCCAGCTCACATCTGGCAGGACGGTGAGTGATGAAACATCCATGTGACGTTGCTGTAATGATGTGACATTAGGGCACCGGTGAGGAAAATGTTTCTTCCTACCTGAGTTGCTGAGAGCCAAGAACGTTGCGATTTTGCTCAAGTATTGAGGAGGAGAAGTTTCTTTATGCTTCTGCACCGGCTGTGACGGTGCTCTTCTCAGAGTCTATTTAAAGCCTTTGGTTTCCAAGGTCAGCCACACACTAATCAGCCAAAACCTCACACAGTTTGTTCTTTTTTTCCTCAAGAGTAATAACAACACATATTTTCTAATGTTCTTCCATTAGCTCGCATAACACTATGTGATAATAACTGAAGGAAAAAGGATTAAATGAAATTTTAAACATGACGATGATGATGAAGACATGAAGATTTCTAATTAGAAATTGAAATCCACACTTAAGCACACATGCAGTCATTTTCCCTACAATCTTAAAACAGCTTAAACAGGTGGGATCTTAAGTGTGACTACTGAAAAACATAATTAAATGCATAGTTACACAGAGTAAAAATATAAAACAAAACAAATAAGGTGAGACTAATTAACAGCTTATCTAATTAATGAATAGGAATTCCCCTCTGTCTCCAGGGATGAGCTGTTACCACGCTTTCCCATCGCCTCCTCACTGGGAAACAACACTTTCGTTTGTATTAATAGTTGGACATGCAGTACAATTTGTCTGATAAGGTAAGCTTTTTAACACCTGGCCACTTGGCCTCCAAGGTTGTATGGACATAATTACTTGTGCTTTCATTTGTACAATAACTTGAGTCTGAACAGAACAGCCTTCAGATTCATTGCAAGCTTGTGAAATAACAGGCTCTGTTGCTAACACGATTTAGTTGCTGAGTGATTGTGGGGGGGAAAAAAAAAGAAAAGGCATCAGATTAAAAGCTCTTGTTTGAAGAAATGCGTCTGACGTGGAGAAATGCAGCATTCTGACTGAGGAGCAGACTGCAGCTGATTTTTCACCTGTGGCGCTGCTGAGAAATGACTGCTGAACTTTTCGAGTACACGCCTCACCTTCTCTGCTGCCTGTTAACCTTTCTACCAGCCCCCATCCTAACAGCACAACGGGATGAGAGACCCATGAGTGAAGCGTTTTATCACACTGCTCAGAGCCTGCGCTGTGAAATATTGTAATGTTATTGTGTACCTTCGGGATTGCTGACAGAACTTTTGTTAGTCGTGTTTTTGAATGGATTCTGTATTATTGAGCCTATAAATTGCTTATCTATGGGTTATTTTGATAAAACTAAAAAATCAGATACTTTATTTATAAATATTTTTTTTATGTTCTTCTGTACAAGACCTGTATTTTCATGTTGTAATGTAAATATTTCAAATTGGTTGATATATTCTCCTATAATCCCTCCCAGAAATTTGTTGCATAGAGCCATATGTCTGTGTTTCCTTGGAATAACTACTTGCGCTTAAGAGAGTAGAAGTTGGGAAAAGGTGGACCTTTCAGGGTCATCCTTGTGAAATTTTACAGAATAACAAATATTACCCTTAAACCAAGCGTTAAATCAGAAACAAATTGTCAGGTGTTATATTCAGGCCATTTTAGTTGTTAAAGAAAGGCAACAGTATGTTTTTAAGAAAATAATCTGAGTAACGTTGCTTGTCCTGGATGGCTGCCAGAGGTGAGTGTATTTTTGGTTTGTTAACTTTGGCTTCCAAATCCTGGACTGTATTTGCCAGTTTTTCATGAGAATCTTTTCCAGAACACAAGACTTAATAAAGGCAACTAGGGAAACTCTGGCATCGATTGCTGTCCCAGACGCCATTCTCTTCAGAACTGCGCATATCTTGAGGCGGTTGTTAAATTATTTGAACCAAATGGGACTTGCAGTCAGTCAGGGAAGAATTTATCCAGTCTCAGTTTCACTGGGATAGATAACATCATGTACGTTACTACTTTCCCGATGCTTTAGTGGACCAGAATTCACAGTCAGCAGTCCAGAGGGGAGTTATAACCATTTGATTTTGTTTGGGAATTTTCACATTTGTTGTGCACATGTTGTATAAATTTTCTGCAGCAGCACAGTATCCATATTAATTACCTTAGCACATTGCTAATTAGCTCTGTGAGCATAATGCAAACGCACAGTGAGGGGTAGAGTCTGAAAAGGTGATTGTTTAATCTGAATTTTAACAAAAAGCTGACAGGTGCTGGAAACTCATTTCACTACTGTAGGAGAAGGCAGACACAATGCTAGTAAAAAAAAAAAATTTTAAATCTGCTCCCATTTGTGCAAAAGTGCACTATGTACTGTATAAGTACAGGTAGTACCAGACTTACGATGGAGATGCGTTCCAATGGCCCCATCATATATTGAAAATATCGTAAATTGAGACAAAATAAATACGCACTCAAAAAAAAAAGATGGTGTGCACTGACACCGAGACAACTGAACACTGTCTATCGCTGGTGGCTGGAAGGCATCTCACAATGTGAGAGATGCCTGCATCCTGGCAGCATCCCAAGGTATCATATCGCATACGCTGCTACGTTTGCCTGCCGCACGAAACTTAAAACATTTTTACAGGTTTGTTGTATGGCTATCGTCGTTGTAAGATTAAAAAATTGAAATCAAACCATCTTAACTCAAGGACCATCAGTATGTGAAATACCATTAAGAGGGCGCCTTCCTGATCCACCGCCTTTGTAACATTATGGGAGGCAGGCGAAAGAGGTGAGGTCCAGTGTACGTTAAGGAAGGGTTAACAGGATAAAGAAGACTAACACAAGGGGTACAAGTAACAACCAGGCTATGGAAGAAACAAAGAACATCTAACTGGAGCACAGTAGTAGGCATAACCACAACTAGAAGACTATCCAACACTATATATTCCAGTCAACAATGACAGGCAGGGAACTGAGGAAAACAGAAGCTTTATATAAAGAAAGTAAGAAGACCAGCACAGGTGCAGGCACTGGTGTAATTGAGAGTAAACCAAAAGGAGGAACCTAGAAACACAAGAAACTAGATAACATAGATATCAGGGAACATAGATATCAAAGAAAGTAGACAGGAGACCCCTAGGGGCTGAACCAGGAAGGACAGGCAGAGGTGTGAAAGCCTTTGAGTTAAGGTAATGCACAGCAGCACAGCTGGAGCAGAGGGAGACATCCTGGAGCCCAAATAGAGCCTCATGCTCGCCAGTCCCATCTCCCTCTCTCTCTCAGATACATGCGCGCACGCACGCACGCGCACACACACACACGCGCGCACGCACACACACACACTCACTCGCATACAACCCGTGACACTAACCTGTCCCAGCTGCTCTTTTTAAGCCAGCTGGTTTTATTTCTCTGTGTTAGTCTGTAGAAAACTCAGAAACAATGGGCAGAACCCAATTAAGAAACCATTTTAATTAGTTTCCCTTTGTTATTCAAAAATGCTCGTAAATTTTCTAGCAAGTAATTAAAGGTGCTGCCGTTTATTATTTTACTTATAAAATTAACTTCAGTACAAAGGGCTTTTTCTAATTTGATGTCATTTGAAAGTTGAAAAAAATTTCATACTGCGCAAAAGCAAGTAGTTCTGACCTGTCAGTCTGACAGTCATTTTGTCATTGTGCTTACAATAAAACCTTGGTCTATTTATAATGTATTCATACTGTGTTAGTATGTATACATCTTTCAGTTGTATTTGAGAGAACATATGTGGACATGCTTTACAGGGTAACACCATGGCAAGTAGTATGGTTTCCTCCTGGATCCCTCCCCTGGGTCAAATGAGTGTTGTGTGCCAGTCTTTCTACCCGAGAGCAGCACACTGAGCTGGAATGTTTTTGTGGGGGGGGAGAGAGATACGGTAAATGAACTGCTTCTAACGTCAGTGGAGGACAGCATGGCTCAGATCTGTCATCTTCGTGTCAGTGACGATTTCCTGATACCCTCCAGACGCTGGGCCCCAAGGCCAGCTGGGTTTCATGAGAAGCTCGTTGTTTGGGTGGGTCTTGTGCACCCGTTTTGTGCTGCCCATTCAATGTATCTCTGTGGTCAGACTGCTGCCAGCGGGTCACGCTGCCACAACGCCAGTGCCACTCGGCTTCTTTCAGGGTGACCTTTGGGCTAGGAAAGCCTGCCGCTGCAATGAGAAGTGGGACACAGCGACGGCTCGTTAGCATCTCAGCATGCTGCACTGACAGGCCGGACTGATGACTGGCACTGTACCACTGAGCACCACAGCTGGACCTGAGCAGCACGTTTGCTGACATGCCAGTGAGTGAGAAAGCACAGACAGTAACGGTATACTCCTCTCCTCTCCTCTCCCCTTTTTCCTGTTCTGTAGGTGAATTGGTGTCCCGGGCCATGCACCACCTCCAACCGCTGCACATCCGCAACAACAGCAACGGGACGCCTATGCACCAGAAAGCAGGCTGTGTGCACTGGGAACCCGAGGCCCTTTATACGCTCTGCTACTTTATGCACTGCCCACAGATGGAGTGGGAAAATCCCAACGTGGAGCCCTCCAAGGTCACCCTGCAGACCGAAAGGTAGGCCCCGCCCTGCAGGCACACACTTTCAGGCTGGAGCTTCATTAAGCTCTCTCAGAGTCCTCAGAGTTTGGTGGTGTCTTGCTGACAGTACACTGTAAAGCTGCTCTGCCAGTGTCCGTGCATTCCAGTAAAACAAAGCTTTGGGTAGCATAAGAAATTCTACTTTGGTTATGTCTCACCATACATCCAGCCATCCATCCATTCTCTATACCGCTTGTCCAATTCAGGGTCATGGGAAGCCTGGAGCCCATCCCAGGAGGCACAGGGAGCAGGGCAGGGGACACCCTGGGTGGGGCGCCAACCCACCACAGGGCTGTATCTTACCTAAGACTTTTTTTTTCTTTGGCCAAAAATACTACATAGAAAAGGAACTGAAGAGCCAGTTACTAGTTACATACAGACAGACGGTAACATGGTAATTCAGGTACTGGCGCATGACATTTATTGATAACTAAAAACTCAGTCACAACTTTGTTTCAAAAGAACTTAGATAATGCCTCTCTGCAGTGGAGATGAGGCTGCTTTTGTATTAATTGTTACCAAAAAACCTGCTGCACACTTTGATGCAATCTTCAATCTTGATTTCCACTGTTTCTCTTCTGTTATTTTCAGCTTGTTCCTCTTTTAATAAAATCACATGGGCTCACTTTGCAAGTTTCACCACAATCCCCTGAGTAACCCTTGACATTTTCCACGGCTTACACAATCACCTTAGGCAGCCGCACGCTGTCTCGCCTGACACCCCCGGCACAGCGACAGTGGCCTGAAGACGAGCAGTCTGCCACCGCTGTGTCCTGTATTTCTGCCAGGTTCCTCTCCTTCACGCACACCAGTTAACGGTGGCAGAGCGGCAGCACTGGGCACTGAGTGCCACTGTACATTGACAGGTTTCCCCCATTGCTGTCTGTGTTTTGGTAGCTCTTGACATTTTTGAATCAAGACATTTCTTTGCTCCTGCATAAAAACGAAGCTTGTAATTCCAGTATGACATTTATACAAACTTTGGATTATTTAAATTTTTTTTTCTGGTATTTACTCCATGTCTGTATGGACATGCTTCTTTCCTGAACAGCGTCCTTAAGGTTATGAGAAGGGTTATATAATGGTATTGTTGTTTGTATTGCTGTTTCACATTAAGTTTGTCCTTACTTGTGCAGGTGTCTTGGCTCTGCTGGCCAGCTTTGTTACTTCGAGACATAAGGGTTTGGGTTTGTGACTTTGTACATGTGTCTTACATGAGTTTCCTTTGAGTGTTTTGGTTTTCTCTTGTAGTCCAAGGACATGCAGTTCAGATGGAACATTGTCTCCAAATTTGCCCTATTGTGTGGCTGTGTGTGTGCATGCGTGCGCGTGTGTGCACGCATTACATTAAGATGGTGCTGCCAGCCTTATGGCATGCATTTTCATAATTTATTTCTTGATTCACTTTTGACAGCTGTTTATTCAGTTAAGCAGCCTTCAGAAAGCACTGCCATTTTTCTGGAAAAACAAAAGGCATAAATTTGATGTCCTAAATTATGTGTGAATATATCACATGTCAGTTTGACATCTCTACCTTCAGCATTTAGACCTGTCCAGTAAACTTACTGTGTGTGTCACTGGAGTCCTTATGTGACTGTGTGACTTGTGTACAGTGGACATGGATTAAGGGGTGTGTGTGTGTGTGTGTGTGGGGGGGGGGGGGGGTGTTTGTGTGTGTGTGGGGATGGTCAGCATAACTGGCAAGAAGGCAACAGTAGTTTCTGACCTGGATTTCTGTAAATATTCCCTTCTCTTCAAATAAAACATCATTTTTAAACGTCCTGTGTTTGGCTGAGCATGACTGTGTGAACGAGGAAGAGGGAGCAGAGCGGCAGCAGCAGCAGCCCTGCGTGTCATAATCAACGTCACTGACAAGGACACGTGTGTTCTGGAACCTTCCCCACGTGGCCTCTTTTACAGGTACTGGGAACTGCGTTTCACAGCATTTATCTTAGGTTTCCTGTAATGTGTCAACAAGAATAATTCCCAGTTTTTAATGCACTATGATGCCTTCATGCCAGATGCAAATGAGATGAATCAGAGAGGTGATTCAGTTCAGGCAATCTCAGTGAGTCATTGCAAATACCCTCACTCATCTACAGGTAGCCTGCCTTCGCAAAGGAGCCCGATTAGCATGGAGAGTAGTTAAAAACCATGCTAAGAATGTTGCTAATCTTCGAAATGCTGTATGGTATGACAACTGCAAATCCACCGTTATAAGCAGACAGCCAGACAATGGCTTTTTTTGATACTTGGGTTAAGAGAAAATGAGTTGCAAGCAGAAGAGGTTAGGCTGAGACACTTTAAGGGAACAGAACTGTAGGAACTGGTCAGATGAATTGAAGCTGTGAAGCTGTGACCTTGTTCTTGGGTTATCATTAGGATGTGGATTAAGTGTTCTGTGAAGTCACAAGACTGGAGCACCAAACCAAGGAAAATTATGAGGTTAATTAGCAAAAAGAAAGTGTAATGATCCCATGTCGGGTGGATGTGATCATTGTCGCTGAATGGCTGATGTGCAGACAGTACTGGTGTTGTCCCCTCTGTCTGGATAGAACTGAGGTGATGTGAGGACAGAGCAGACCGCCGGTACCTTCTGTGTCAAAAAAGAGACTGGTCATCTGTGACCTGCTTTCTCCAGCTGTCTCACACACAAACTGGTCATCTGTGACCTGCTTTCCCCAGCTGTCTCACACACAAACTGGTCATCTGTGACCTGCTTTCCCCAGCTGTCTCACACACAAACTGGTCATCTGTGACCTGCTTTCCCCAGCTGTCTCACACACAAACTGGTCGTCTGTGATCTGTTAAAGGTAGTCCTTAACACTAAATTCGACAGAAAAATATAGATATGCAATCATAATTTTAAAATCTATCTTTTATTATTGACCACATTACTAAACAATTCACAAATTTTACAATTTTATTGAATGTAGTGCATTTTGCATGTTACCACTTTACGTGTTACATGTGAGGAAAATACATTTATCATGTGTTTGTGACTGACACCAGTATACGGGTATTTGTCAAACATTATCCATAAAGTGGTGATGGGGCCTTTCATGAGGCAGGAATAATGTACCCACGTTTAATGTCCATTTTCATTGAGAGTTTGGAAAGTGAAGGTTTTGACTTGGAGGATTGTTTTAAATGTCATCTCAGAACCGCCATAAAGTAGGAAACAGAAGACGCAGGTAGTGTAATGCCGGGACTTGTCATGCAATGTGCTGCTGGTGTTAATCTGGCAAAGCGCTTTACTGCTCCATTTTTAGCAGCCAGAGTCCCAGCATGCCACACTGGGGGAGGTGGGGCCACCACCCACAATGACACTGAACAGACCTGGTTTTTCTTTTTAGAGAGGCCTTTAATGCCAGTGGAATGGGAGGCCCGTCAGGTCGCTGTGGCACACTTAGTCCGGCGGCCGTATGAACACAAAGGGTGCGGCTGAGAAAGGCCCCGTGATTTGTTTGGTTTTCCTCTCGGGTTTCTCTTTCCGCTGAACATGGATGAGGGCCTGGAAGTGAGCTGTGGCGGGGTGTCTGTTCTCTAACCAGGCGCTGACTTCCCATGGCCACTGAGGGAATGCCTTCGTTTGTAGCTGTTTATCTAAGTTCTGCCCTCACTCTAGGAACAAACATATACAACAAAGTACAACTATTCCATAATCACCTTTTTTGTGTTGTTTTTTTTCTCAGTGTAGTGTTTTGTGGGTTTTGTTACTGTATTTTTCATTTATGACTGATCTTCATAGGATTTTCAACTGAAGAATTCACAGATATTTGTTGGTTTTAATACTCAAATTTTGGTTTCCACAAAAACCTTATTAAACAAAATAAATCTGCTTAAATGAACTACATTTATCTGAAGCATGTCTGAAAAAAATATGAAAATTGTTCAAGTGGAAATAATATACTTTGTTATAGCATTTCCTGTTTCCTGTTCATTTCCTATCGGTGATCACTCTGTACACTAAAATGTACCAAAACAGTTCTGCGTGCAACACAGGAAACCTTTCTCTGCTGTCCATGAGCAGAGTAACCATTAGGACCAATCACCTTGTTTGTTTAACTTAAATTGCCTGCATTATCATTTCAGCATAACGTTCATTATTAAATATTTTCACTGTGTTCAAGATTTAAGGAAAGAAAATGTATGAGATTGCAATATGGTGTGTAACATTAGTTGCTGCATTGAAACAGATTCTTTAAAAATACCATCATAAGTGTTTGATAATTAGGTCATTTTTGAAGTGTTGTGTATAATGCTACATTCACTGTTTGATCATTATATAGGTGTTTTACAGTGCTTTAGTGATATTTGAAAAATATGATTTTGGTTTCCAGGATAGGGTGGAACTGAATAATTTTTTTTTCCATTCAAAGTAATGGAAATAATTTTAGATCTATGCTGGCTTTCTTTTTAAAGACAGCATATCATGTTGCTTATTAAGGGGAAACTTTAACATAAGCCTGCAACATAAGAAAATGTTTTAAAAGTAAAGGTGTAAAGATTTTATATTTCTTTGTAAATACACTTACAAAATGTTTCTTGCACCTTATTCCACTTTCCTGTGAGCTGTGAGCTAACAAGAGAATTTCCCCACTGTGGGATCAATAAAGTTCAATCTTATCTTAACTTATCTTATACACTTTCTGAATGCACTGTAAGGGATTCCTGTACTTTCTGCGTTTTGAAGAATCCACATGTAAACGTAGAGTATATAAACAGGGCATTTTTGAATGTTCAGTTATTTTTGACATTTCAATAGGGATTACCATGAATTTGACAAACTGTACATTATATCATCATATAAATTCACCTGTTTCCTGTATTCTATCTCACATGGTTTTTCCATCCTTGTACATTAATACAGGTGTGTATTTTTGCAGCAGAAGTCTGGGTTAAGTTTCTTGCTTGACTGACAGCCTTGAGTTTCTGAGCCGTTTCTAAATCGGCTGTATTTACACGCTGACACTAATGCAGAGGTGTTTTCATGGCCATGTTCACACACAGGATACAGTGTTTCACATGGCACCATTTTTTAAGTACACATTTTGTCACACTGTATAATTTTTACCACAACACGTATAAGACTTGGAGAATATTTGTTATTTTCAAACACTTGTGAATTTTTTAATAGCCAGGATGCATGACAGTACAAACAGTGAAATATTTCTTGGGTTTCTTGGATGTGGGGTTTTTTTGGTTGGCTGGACAGGAAGCAAGCCCTGAGTTGTAACTGGAATACACGATGGGCCGGAATGTGCCCGTGTTACCAGGGTCCTCTTGGTGCAAGGCCTACAAGGTGGCAGAAGTAGCAGGTGGGGCAGCAGAAGGCACTGCGTATCCCCGAGGGGAGAGACTGCATTCAATGCTTCGTGGCTCTGTACTCGTAGACCAGATCAGTAACGGATGACACCCTTGGCTTTATCAAGATGGCTTCAGTTTCGTGTGTTTTTTACTGCTCTTCCTCTCGGGAGGCTCAGTAACCAAATATGATCTGCAGTGCGCAATGCTAACTGAGGTCTGTCGTGAAAGGTGTGCACATGTGGATGCTACAATATTTAGAGCACACCTTTGTGATTACAGCAGATGGAGGCGCTGTCGATAGTGGAGAGGAGTATGTAGGTGGGAAAATGAGTCATCTTCGGCTTTGTACGTGTCAATGAAATATAAAAGCATGCCAAAAACAAGAAAATACAGCATGAGCCAGTATGTCTGCTGAATGTCTCTGACACAGCCTGGAGACGTAACCTGAAAACGGTTTATCTGGTGGCACATGAAGGATGTCCAAGGCCTGCAGCATGTGTTGGTGCTGGATCTGCCTCTAGCAGTAGGCAGATGGTTGTCAGGTTGGACCGGTGGACCTGACCTCTCTGTGCTGTTGTCATGTGACTTTCTACACTGAATGTTGAGGCTATAAAAAGAATACATGTACACACACACACACACACACACACACACACACATATAGTTTGTGTGTATGTGTGTATCCAGTACTTCAGGCTCAGCTGACTGGCAAAAATATTAGCATGAGGAGAATGCACTGGGAAGGACAAGTATGCACATACAGTCTTTGCTGTGGGAGCAGCGTTGCCGCAGATAACCGTTTCTGTCTCGCACCACTGTTTCCCTCTGCAGGCCTTTCCTGGTACTACCTCCCCTGATGGAGTGGATCAGGGTGGCAGTGGCACACGCTGAGCACCGACGCAGCTTTTCGGTGGACAGTGACGATGTGCGACAGGCGGCACGGCTTCTTCTCCCCGGGGTGGACTGTGAGCCAAGGCAGCTCAAGTACGGCAGCGTGTTCACATTCAAGCGCTTTGAGGCATGCTGTTGTGAAAGGCGCTATATAAAAATAAATTGAATTGAATTGAATTTACACACACCCTGGCCCTGTACTCCTGATGCTTTCAGTCACATGTTCACTGTTTTGTCCAACCAGCAAATTCTGTAGGTGGGAGGGATTTGTTCAATCACATGTTCATGGTCTGTTCTGACCAGAACCTGCTATATGATGGATTTAATCTGCTTTACAGTCAGTCATCTTGCTTTAGCTGTAGGTACGAGGGACTGTGTACAGTCCTGTTTGAACCAGATTTATGTCCACAACCTGTGTTAATAAACTTGTACAGACCATGGGCTAAATACAGCATTTAAGCAGTACATTGTATTTTGCCTAAGTGTATAATGTCTTTGCTAAACCATTGTGTATGTTCCTAAAGCTGAAGCTACCATCATTGTGAGTAAGCAGGCAAAATGGGTACACTGTAATTAAAACATAATTTGCATTACTTTAAATTACATAAGCGTGCGTCTGCTGTTATTTCACTTGTCATTTTAAGCAAAACAACAGTTCTCACACTCTTGAATAAATTACCTAATTAGCATGCATAAGAGATGCCCAAGGTTGCAACAAGATGCTATTTATAGTTACGCTATTACCTGCAGTGCATTACGGCAAAAAGGTATTTTCAGCCACAAACTGAAAGAGCGTGGGTTCTTTTTTACGGTATCTCTGCTTTCTGGGTCTCCCCCTAGGACAGACGACTGTTTCTGTGCTTCACGGAAGCTGGACGCGGCCTCCACTGAGGCGAAATTCCTCCAGGACCTGGGTTTCCGCATGCTCAACTGTGGCCGGACGGATCTGGTCAAGCAGGCGGTGAATCTGCTTGGTCCCAATGGGATCAACAGCATGAGCGAACAGGTCAGGGAGGCCAGTAGAGACAGAGCGCTGCACGGTGTTCTCCATACACCATACACCGCCCCCCTCACAGCTGCAACATCCCCGAGCTGATTATCCACAGGCCGCCATACACGCACTTTCCCATCTGAAACCCAGAATTCAACGGCACAGAACTCATTGCCCCATTTGCAACAGATTTTAACCAGCAATAGGCCAGCGTTCTTTTCACTTACACGACACAATGGTCCTTTGAACTGAAGCCTTTCACTCTGTATGGATGCTACATAAAGGAAGAGCATCTTAAAGGACATATTAGTGGTTTCAGGTGGCACCACTCTGCCCAGAAAAGTTGGATGGTGGAAGTACTTAGGGCAGCGATGTTTGATGTGTGAGCAGGGTGACAGCAGACCCAGATCCGCTGGTCTGGAATTTTCTGTGCAGTTTAATGGGTGCGCTTTGAAAAACCCTTCCTGCTTCATGTGTTCACCTGCGTTTAAGACTGAGTTGACCATTTGATTCAGGATTCTATACAGTTCTGTGGGGCAGCCCTGACAGCCCTGCTTCCTGTGCTGTTTTGTTTCTACCTGTCTGGTCACCTGCCAGGTCTGAGATACTGCCTAACATCCTATTGTAATAGAAAAGAAAGTTGACAGTAAACACATCAGGAGTTTTATAGCATGCCACCGGTGTGCAGTTAGAACCATGTCTTACCCTTTCAAAGACAATAAAACTTTTTATATTAAAGAGGAAAGCCATATACTAGGCATGTTGACTGTTTGATTAATTGCATTTTATGTTTTTGAACTTCACGTTTTTTAAGTGACATACAATAATTTTGTAATGGTTACCGTCTGTTGCCTAAAATTGGAGTGTTTCGACCTGCCAATCATGGATGCTACAAAAAAACCTGATAACGCTGCAGTGCAGTGTAACACAGGAGTCTGCTTCCTCACACATGTACTGGTCAGTAATGTGTGAGACTGGTCTGTGTGTGTGTGTGTGTGTGTGTGTGTGTGTGTGTGCGCGTGCATGTGCACTAACAGCTCCTATTTGTTTTTACCACGCTAAGTACTGACACACACAGTTATATGAGTTTTCAGACACACATATTTTCACACTTGTGTATACACACACACACGGGATGTACACACTTTGTTTCCCTGTCTAACCGTGCCACCGTCCGTCATCCAGGGGATGACGCCGCTCATGTATGCCTGTGTGCGCGGCGATGAGGCCATGGTGCAGATGCTGCTGGATGCTGGGGCTGACATCAACAGCGAGGTCAGTGTCTCCGCCCCGGGCGTCACCTTGGGGAGGGGGCGGGCTGCTCTCACGGCCTCGTCCTCATCACGGTGGATGCTGTTTTGTCTCAGCTCTGTTGTGTTGTGACAGGAGAGAGACCCTAACTGTGTTTTCCCTCATTTGTCCCATGTCCCACCTTGTTGGCATGCTGTATTCGGGGCTTCCTAGGTGAAACATTGACCACCACGTCTCCCTTTTTCATAATGCATAGTAAAGAGTCATAAAAAGTTTAAGGTGGGCTTTAAGATTTTATCCACAAAAGATCAACACCTTTCCAAGTCTGAATAAATATAATACCTAGCAGTGCCCAATGGCCTTTCAATGTATTGTACTACATTTGTAAAGATGACTGAATTATTCACCATAAATAAAATATTTACTAATTGCAATTAATGAAAATGTTTCTCCTCAGCACACTACTTAGCATTACTTAACCATTCACTAACTGTACTTAGGTGAGCCAAAATTTTATAACACTGCTCAATCAGTTTAAAGCACCTTTTAATTTGAATTTACTTTTTCAGAGGAATGACTGAGTCTAAGATACCGTGGTGGATAATGCCTCACAAACAGGCCTGGATTACCGTAGTTATTGCTGTGCTGATTAGCTCTGGCTGTCTCATTCATCGGTCTTTACACATGTTAAGGGTTGACTCTTGAACATAGCACTGCCTTATTCCCTCTCGCGGCTTCTGCGCCGGTAGACACTGTGCCAGACCCACCAGCATATCTCAGGGAGAGTTTCTCAACAGCCATTTTGCACACAGAGAGGCCTTAGCTTCACAGTTCACCTCTCGCCACACAAATGGCTGCTCCACCACTAACTGGCATGCCTGCCCATTAATGAGAGAGAAAATGAGTCTCCAAAACCTGCAGTGAGTGGTGCTGTCACGCAACACCAGTCGCAGCCTAGTTCAACCTCATGAAAATGAGGTAAACAACAGAAAGTGGATTAAACCAGCTGGCGCCTGGCAGCTAACTGCAGTCCCACACATTGTGGGTTTGTTTCTGCTGTTGCTACCACTACTCACACCAGTAGCAAAAATTGGAACACATCTAATCTCATACGTACATATATAGGTGTTCATTAAAAAAATATTTATTTATGAACCCCTACGTAACTTGTGTCAGCATGAATTATAATTCAAAGTGTTTCACAGTGTTTAAAATGTAGTCAGAATGAAATGCAAATTTGCATACTTTGAATTTATCTGTGTGGTATATTTTAGTATATTCAGTATAGTATAGTATTTTTTTTTTAAAGTTGCCCTGCATAAATATCACAAACTGTATACAAGACTGTTGCTAGGAACCAGTATTACGTGTCGTCCCAGTTCTCCAGTGCTATGTTCCTGAAGCACCCCATAACAGTGCAGGACTGGGCACTCCTGTCAGTGACTGTCAGTAACCATCGATAACTGTAGCTTTGTCGTCAGTCTTTTCTGTCATTTGTGACTCTCGTCAGCACTTCGTAGACCTGGTGAGAACGTGATGTGACGAAGGTTGCGTTGCCTCTAGGCAGGATAATTTTTAACAATAAGCAAAAAAAGGCAGAGAATAAAGAGGTTACCCAGCTCAGCATCCAGTGTCCTGATGGCCAACCCAGCCATCTTCTGAAGCTCCCCTCACCTGATTCTGCTGCCCGCTCTGGCGATTTTAATTTGCTGTATTTCTCTCCTGAACCTTACCTGTGACTTCCCAGGTGCCAAACACAGTACACAAGTACCCCTCAGTTTACCCCGAATCTCGGCAGGGGACTCCTCTCACATTTGCTGTGTTACACGGACACGTCCCTGTCGTTCAGGTAGTGAAGTTTTCACCTGTAATTATACTAACTTACCTTCTGTACATTGAATGATTAATATTATGCAAAATCATAATAATAAGGATAATTTTCTGTCAGATTTTTCCTTAAACTCTGTTTAGATATGAATGTTTATGTGGGATATACAGATATATATTGAAATATACATTTAAGAAAGTAGATGTGCTCGCACTGTATAAGCCAATGGAAACTGAATGCAGTCGGGGATTGCTCAGAGTTTGTCCTAAACTGGACCTCCTTAGATTCAGTGTTCCATGGCATCGCGTGGCATCTTATGTTATCCATACGCCAGCCTGCTATATTTGTTCATGCCCAGGTGCCGTCATTCTGCTGTCAGACCATGAACCGTAAGTGTAAAACCAGACATGAGCGGCTGATGGGGTCTTTGTAGGAACAGCAGAGTGCTACATTAATCAGTATCACTCTCCAGCACTCTGGACCTGTGCTGTGCTTAGACAGGGAGACAGGACAGTGAAGTGGGCGGGCCTAGGGAGAAGAGTCACATGTAAAGCTAAAGGCTTTACTCATCAGGAAAGCAATCACAGGTGGGAGAAAGGACACACACACACACACACACACACACACACAAACACACACTATTAGTTGAGCTGTTTTTCAGAAAAAATCCAGCAGGGTTGTGGTCAGTTTTTTTTTTTTTTTTTTTTTTAAAGATCTGCTAAAGGTCTTGAAGTGGATGGGGCGAATGGATTCATTCCAATATTTGAAACAGTCATGTATTATGCTCAGGCCCCACTGTTTCAGGTACATGGTACTCTGGGGCTTTCTGAAAAAGCGCTTTAAATCAGCATGTATTTCTCCTGGACAGGGACATGTTTGGAGATAGGAGGTGGGTTTCAGACGATAAAGTTTAGCCTCAGTAACTGGCCTAAAGAATAAGCATTTAGTGTTCATACACATTTGATCAGAGTAAGGATGTGTTTTTAATGGCAACAAATCAGGGTTTAAGTACTGTTAGTAAATCCAGCGTGGGTGGGGCTCCTTGATTAGTCAGGCTCTACCCCCATTCCACTAAATATCCACCCTTCCTCAAAGCTATAAAGTAAAGCATGTTGTGTTCCTGATAGCTACTGCTGGATGCCCGTGCCAACGTGGAGGGATCTTTGCAAGATGAAGCTGAGAACTACGCAGAAACCCCCCTACAGCTGGCCTCTGCAGCAGGTAGGATGACATGGAGAGACATCCCAGCAGGAGCCAATATAATAACTGTACCATTCAGCTGGAAAAAGAACCTTCTCAAGTTCTGCAACATTGCACAACATAGTGCATAATATGTGCATATTTTGTCTTGAAAATGAATTAATGTTAGTGAGTGTCATCACCATTGGATCAAGGAGAAAATCTAAAAAAAATGTATATATATACATACCACCAAAAATGGTATTAAGTGGAAAAATGGAATTAAGTATTCCAGCTCATATATATATATATATATCCTCAATTTTCAGTTTGCTACTGTTACTGTCAAAAGAGGGTTTACAAGTTCAAATGTATATACTGAAGTCAAAGGAAACTCACTTCATGCCACATTAACTGATGTAACAAAATAACTCTTTGAATTCACCAAGTAGGGTGTATTTGCTATACAAAACCATTTTGAGTAGTATAGGTTATGTTTATTAAAGAACTTGAAAAATGATCATGGAAACAGTGTAGATATCAACCTTCAACACTTTATTCTTTACAGTTTTAATTGTAACTGTTCTATATTTACCAAGTGGATAGCTTTAAAGTTTACATATCCGCATTTAATACGGTAATTATTTGCAGTGTCATCAAAGCCTTTATCATGATAGAGTTTAAAGTGTCCAGCACTTTTGATGCTCACCCTGTGTCAGCTGTAGTCGACAGAGGTAGATGTGTGAAGAGGACAGTACTGTGGATTGGGAGGCAGAGCGACTGGTTACCCAGGTGATGTGGGCTCCCTTTAGGGAACTTTGAGCTTGTCAGCCTGCTTTTGGAGCGAGGAGCGGACCCCATGATCGGCACTGTGTCCCGCAACGGGATCTCCTCAGCCCCTCAGGGTGATATGAACTCATACAGCCTGGCTGCCGCTCACGGCCATAGGTAAGTCCATACACACTTATACATGTACTGCAATAGCAGACGTGCACAAAACACAAACACAGGGCTGCATGTACAGAAACACACACACACACACACACACGCATACAGACAGACACATAAACATGCACTGCCTTTATATCTTTGTGGAAATATCCTGTTGGCTGTTACGTTCCTCTGGTTAATATTTCAGATTAGACAGAAAAAAACTTAAAACTGAAATACTTAATGTTTTTAAATTACATTTCTTTGTATTATATCCCACAGAAACTGATTTTTTAGGAATCATTCCTGTATTAGGAGTATTTTCACAAAGCAGTAACACACACACACACACACACAGATGCACATCACTTAGTCATTGTTCTTGTGAGTCACAGATCTTAATTTGTTTTAAAGTATGGCTTTTTTGTAGCATCTTCCAGCTCTTTTACATTTGTCTGGTGTCTTCAACAATACAGATTTCAGCACATCAATATTTATAAAAAAGTTCAGTTTCTGTTGTGAAATATTATTTTAATATTAAGCTGAAAAAAAAAACGTTTTTATCTGCCATGTTCCTGTGCTGAGTGGTGTAACTTGTTTCTGTAGTTTGAAGTTTGGTTTAAATATTAAGTGGAGCACTGACCCCCCCGCTGTGCTCTACACTGTGTGTCTGTGCCAATGTTTTCAGTCCTAACCAGATGCACTGACCCTCTGGTGCTGACCGCACTGCAAACCCACTGGAATCGGTCCACATCCACCAGTTTTGGTCTCTTTCCATCTTGTGGGGGCGGGCCCCCCCCCCCCCCCCCCCCGCCCCGCCCGCCCCCGCGGCAACGCCCAAAAACACGAGAGGAAGAAGTTTGAACAAAACAAAAAAATGAGACGCAGAGCAGAAGCCAGCTCAGAGGGG
>JABJVR010000052.1:7911724-7924816 GCA_025773905.1 Chitala chitala | reverse complement strand
CCCCCCCCCCCCACCGGATCGTGTTCCGCAAGCGTCTGTCTCACACAGATAAAGGAAAGGGGGATGTTCTCTCACTGGAGGAAATCCTGGCCGAGGGCTCAGAGCTAGGTGAGAAGAGGCCGCCGCAGCTGGACTCGGCGCGTGCTGGCAAGGCCCGGCTGAAGGCCCTCAGGGAGGCCATGTACCACAGCGCGGAGCACGGCTACGTTGACATCACTATCGACATCCGGAGCCTCGGTGTGTGCACCCTCCTCCTTCCCCATCCTCTATCGTTTCCTACCAATTCTCAGAAAAAGCATTCAGTTCAGGAACTCACTGGGTGGTCCTGTTGCAGGTTTCTGCTTGGACTTAAACGAGCATCCCTGAGATTACAAGGTCAAGCCTTTAAGGAAAACACTGCCACAGATCGTGTAACCAGCAATCAGCAACCAGTTAGCATACTGAGTCAGATTTTGGGCAGCTGCCTACATGCAGCTATAATGCCAGTGTTCAAGTGCAGCTGTGTTGCTCACAGCATTACTGAATATGTAGATTTGTCCTCACTAAAGTCTTAAACAGAACTCTGTAGTAGCCATTTTCAGCTTCTTGCATTGGCACAATGCAGGTAAAATTACATGTAATGAGGTCCTTGGCCTGATTACAGCATGTGCCAGGAGGCCGTCCCTCGCAAGACAACAGCAGGGTAATAACGGCCGGTCGTGGAAGTCGTTTCAATGACGAGTGCCTGAGCACAATCTCAAAGGCGTTAGCTGGGCACCGGCTGCCTGGGCTAGCCATGCTGCAACCGGGACGCTGAAAAGTGGGAACAGTCCCTCCCCATTAGGGCAGCGCTCAGTGAGGCTTTGCAGTAACCTTATGGTTTATCAAGTACAAACCGTCCTTCGGGGGTCTATATCTGAACCTGGTCGGGGGCGTTGGTAATATTGAAATGAATACCTGCAGATGAATAGTAAGGACCTCATGAATGGACTACATCTGTACCCCAGAAGAGTTTCACTATTTAACCAGAACCCATTTTGTTATTTTCTGGGGCTATACAACACAACATTCGTTAAATAGGAAGTAGACTGATGAAGTTCTGTTATGGCTCGCTTATTTAAACACATGCTCCTTCGAGTTTTCAATACCTGCCATTTTAAAAGTGTGTTATACAAAATCTCTATATCTATTCTAAAGTGTGTTTGCACATTACTATAGATTAAATGTATGTGTGTATCCTCAAAGAATGCTGAAGACTTAAATACACTGTCACTTGTTCCCTGTGCAGGATATTGGTTAAGCATAATTTCCTGTCAAAATTAATATTGACAGGACGCTTAATGGCTGCTTATCAGGGTTGTGGCAAATTAGGATTCAGGCACTGTCAGTTATATATTAATATGCTGGCAATTACATTTTTACTTTCTAGTGTATGACATTTTCTGAAAGTTATATTGTATTTACATATACAATACATGTAGTTATATACGTCTTTGAATTATGCTGAGTCAGGTATTCAAGAAGGAGCTTGACCAGCCTGGTATGTTTTGTGTGTGTGTGTGTGTGTGTGTGTGTGTGTGTGTGTGTGTGCGTGCAGGTGTGCCATGGACCCTGCACACCTGGCTGGAGTCCCTGCGCACCTGCTTCCTGCAGCACCGCCGGCCTCTGATCCAGGGACTTTTGAAGGAGTTCACCTGCATAGAGGAGGAGGAGTACACGGAGGAGCTTATCACGCATGGCCTGCCGCTCATGTTTGAGATCCTGCGGGCCAGCAAGGTGAACAACCCCACCGGTCCCCACCAACACCTCCTGTTATATAATACTTGCTGTTATTGTTTTGTGATTTAAACATTTCCTCAGGTGCCTTGTTCTCTGATCTCTGCCAAGCACAGCCGCACATAATTTGAAAATGAAATACATCCAATTCAGCGTGTTAACCCATAATAAGTACTGTGGTGAAATCAGCACCCTCCCATAATGACCAGCAGACATGAAACAACCCTGCCCTCTGCACCTCGCTCCCATTTGCCTCGACAACTGGAAACATCCCAGCGGTGGTAATTCTCATTACGACTGAGCTGAGGTTGCGGACTGGCTGCTGGTTGGCGGTCCACCTGTGTTTTAGACACTCACTCAGCTCATAGCTGCTATAATGATCCGTGACAGCCATGCAGATTTCAGCAAGCTCACCTCCGTCTCGCTGGGAATCCGAGCTGAGTGAGATGTCTCTGGTAATGATATTTGACTTAAGAGTTGTGGGAGGAGGCTCCGGTGCCCTAATTTTATCCCATTTCATCTTCAGTGTCTGTACTGGTTGTCAGGGAGCTCTGGGTGTGGGGCGAGTGTTTTGTCTCACACACACGCACACACACTCACACACTCTCTCTCATCAGTACAGATGCATAAAACTGCTGATTACTCGCCCCTTGGTACCCGCTCCCTGCTGACATTATACACCATCTGGGTCACCTTCAGCTCAGAGTCAGAGGGTTCTGTGACTTTACTGAGAGCAGCTGGGCCTTGTGATGCGGTGGATTTTGTTAATTGGTCCTTGGTCATGATGAGAGTCGGTTCTGTCACAGAGCCTGAGCATGAGAACAGCTGAGCAACTGGGGAGGTCTCAGAGGGTTATCTGCAAATTTCACAAAATCCGTGGCAGGCCCTATGTGGGACATCTGTTTGGAAACTCCTGTGGTGGCACTGAGGGGAAAACAAGAGACTTTGTGCACTGACACAGGAAGAAGGCTGCTGGGGCGGTGACTGATGGCCCTGGAAAGTGCTTACAATTTTGGCAGTAAACGAGGGGCTGGGGTGTGTGGGGGTGTGTGCCACATTGCTATAGCGACTGGGAGATCCTCCATCCCATCAGACTTTAGCTATGAGGCAGTCGGAGGTGGCAGGTTGTGAGTGGGATTGTCAGGGATTACCTGTGAAAATATGTGGGTTTTTTTTGCAGTATGCATATGAGTATGCTTGTGTGTGTGTGTGTGTGTGTGTGTTTCTGTGATATAAATGAATGTGTGTGTAGGTGTGTCTGTTTCTGTGTTATACTGATATACTGATATGAGTGTGTGTATGTCTGTCTGTCTGTCTGTCTGTCTGTCTTATTGTGAAAGCTGAGGCAGCAGTCTTTATGATATTTTAATGGTGTATGTGTGTCTGTCTGTGCACGTGTGCTGAACAGAATGAGGTGATCAGCCAACAGCTTGCGGTAATTTTCACGCACTGTTATGGACCCTACCCCATCCCTAAGCTGACAGAGATCAAGAAGAAACAGACCTCTCGTTTAGGTAAGCTTAGCCTTTGGTTGGGGTGGGGGGGGGTGTTTGGAATATGACTGAGATGACTGAGGCTGGATCTACCAGCAGGGTGATTTGGATGCTCATCTAGAGGCCTTGTTTTGATGATGATTAAAGGGCCCATATACAAAATAATATTTAAAAATAAAATAATTACAATCAATGTTAGAGGCATAGTTTTATGGAAAGGGGCCTTCACACTGCACGAACCAGGTGCCTTCTGACCATGACAGTCTTCCAGATATGGTGATCCAACTAAGCCTTCTCCCTGTAGTGTCACAACAAACTTCTGCACCAAATTTATCTTGAAAACGTCCCTAGCAAGTGTACGAAATTGAGGAGGAGGATTTATTTTTCTCATGTATAATAAAAAAAAAATTTTATGGTCAGAGAAATGTTACTAATGCTCAGCTTTAATGGTCATAACACATATGTGTTTATTTACAAAAGTTGTATCAGAACAGTACTGTGTGCCTACCGAATAGACATTTGATTGTATTTACCTGATAGGTTTGTAGTCATATTTTATCTGTTAGTTTTTAGTCCATTTCATTTGACTTTTATGACCAAACTGTTTTGAATAATATACTTTACAACAGGCTCAGCTCCTAAGCATTTGTTAGTTCAGCTAATTGCATATTAATGTGTGCTAAGGATTTGCATATTAACCGTGGTTATATATGCCATGGCCATTTAAGGGACTTTTCAGAAAATAACTTAAAATTGAACAATAACCAAATTTCATATTGAAGCAGTAGTGTGATGTACATGTTGCTGGCAGAACATTGACTACTGGGCCTCAAGAATCATCATCATATATTAATAATGTAACATTCCGGCCCACGTGTGTTTGTTCTGTTCATTGAGAAAAGGAACCAAGCAGCATGGTGTCAGATCTTTGAGAGGCCTTCATCTACATCATCCCACTTAAATGTACCAGTGACATTGTTCTCCACTCCTTCAGATCCCCACTTTCTCAATAACAAGGAGATGTCTGACGTAACGTTCCTGGTGGAGGGGAAACCCTTTTACGCCCACAAAGTCCTTCTCTTCACCGCCTCTCCGAGGTAAGTCAGTAGCGTTTACGCACCCACCGGTTTAGTTGGGTTGGAGCAGTCAGGCATATTAACATTTGTTCTCTCAGGCTAGTTGCCAGCGTTGTCTGATCTTTGTCACAGCATTATAGTGCAGCGTTTGTAGTGTATGCCTCAAAAACCTTTCCATAGGTAACATTAGAGAAAATTGCATCCTAATGTCACATATTCAAAAAAAGGAATTTTGCTAACTGTTAACGTGGTGTTACTGAGAACTGTATCCTGTGAAATGTGTCTCAATAAGACATTCATTATCAGGCATTCTGTAAGAAGCAGGAATTGGCTCACTTCTGTGTTCAGGGAAAAACCTTCCAGAATGAAGAACTTATTATGTCAACAGAGGTCAGGTCTTTGTGCTCTGGAAGGAACCTTGTGTCATGAAGAGTGTAGGAGGGGTGATATAGTGCCTCAACGTCTGTCGGTCAAATTTAAAAAGGCCGAGCTGAAGGTCATGGTTAGTGTACTGGAAAAAACACTTATCAACTATTAATTTTGAGGAACACTCAAAAATATTCAAAGGCAGCGTTTCATGAAGCAATGGAGTTTATGAGTATCTCTGATCAGCGAGGCACGCTGCATGTAACAGCATGGTCCGACTGCCACAACGCTGACTCCCCCCCTATCCCTTATGTACGTTCCCTTTGTGGCCTTATCTACAGACCATATTGCACCCATCTTATCGGTTGCCCTTTTTCTATCTCAGGGTAGGAAGGGGTGCAGACTCGGTCGGCTCGAACCATTTCTGCTGTTTTCAAAACAACAGCTGATTCTATCTGTCATCTCTTGCAGCAATCTTAACAGCAATCCCATAATGCAACACATTAGTTCTGAACTGCCCTTACTCCATAGCATTCTACTGTTAACATCATTTTGCTTTTAAATTTCTTTCACTTTCCCCCCTTTTAATTACAACATTAATCAACCCATTATAAGCACAGTAACATCAGGGAAGGATGGCCTCTTCAGGTTTCAGTCCTCCTCATCATTGGTCGTGCTAACTGGTTGTTCATATGTCACAATGTCTTCATCTTCACCATCAGAGAAGTCACTGGGGACAGGGTGACTCTGATCATGGTCATTTGGTCAAGTGCTTCACAAAGATATGTAGTCCCCCCAGTGTGACATCATGGAGAGGCATCTGCTAGGCTGGGTAGGGCAGCTTTTACCTGTAAGGAGACTGTGTTCTTTATTTCCAGCACTGGGGGTCTGATCATGTCTGAGTCCAAACCTCAACATGGGGTTTTCAGCAAGGACTTCAGAATTTACAGTCCGGGTGATCAGCCTCTCAGGGTCCGAATCAGATGTCCCAGTCCAGCAATCCTGTTTGTGATGCCAAGATTGTACTGGAAAAAACACTTAACTATTAGTTCTGACAAACACTCAAAAATATTCAAAGACAGCATTTCATGAAACAATGGAGTTTATGAGTATCTCTGATCAGAGAGGCAAGCAGTATGTAACAGCATGGTCCGACTGTCGCAACGCTAACCCCCCCCCCCACCCCTTATGTACATTCTCCTTGTGGCCTTACCTACAGACCGTATCGTGTCGATCTTGTCTGTTCTCCTTTTTCTATCTCAGGGTAGGAAGGGGTGCAGGCAGTCAGTTTGAACCAGTTCTGCTGTTTTCAGCAACAACCCCATAATATATCATGTTAGTTCTGAACTACGCGTATTCCATAGCATTCTACTGTTAACATCATTTTGCTTATAAATTTCTTTTACAGTCAGTATTTCACACAGGGAGCATTCTAGAAATTTCACGTCAGGAGGAATAAATTTGAAGGGCTGAATCTATACAAGAACAAGGTGACAGGGTGTTGGAGTCAGTAAGTTTTGAAAACAATCATAGTCTGTTTGCAGCTATGTAGAAGGATTTCAGTCCGAGGATGAGTAAGCAGTAGGCAGGAGCAGTAAGGTCATGGACAGACCACACATTGGTGAAGGAATCAGAGAAAGACTTGTTTACGGTTTACATTAGCTAGTCTATGGGATGTGTTTATGCCCCCTGCCTGCATTCCATTTCTGGCACCAAAGTGACCAATGAAAAAGGAATAAAAGGGAAAAGGAAATGCACAGCAGCGGATACTTTGGTGGAGCATTAATGCAATAAACTGAAATTTAACGCCTCTATCCAAGGTGACCAGTCCGTTTTCCAAAACCGTGATGTAGTAGTTATCCATCGAACAGAAGCTAATTAAGTATTTCCACACTACAGTGAGTATTCATGTCACTGTTCAATTTAGAATATTTTATTAAATGACATGGACATTTCAAAAGTACAAATAATGTTTTCCCTGAAGGTGTCCTGTGAAAAAGCATAGCACTATACAAATTTGATGTTCCAGGGAAATGCATTGTAACAACAATCAGACATAAAGTGTAAGTAGCACTGTCAGCAGGAAATGGAAAAGCAAAGCATTACAACAGCATCTCAGCACAGCACTTCACATCACCTCGTGTGTCTACACGCCATGACATCTTTGCGCTTTTGGTTGCTTTGACAGTAAATTGAATTAAAATGTTTACTTCAAGGGCTCAAAACGTCAGTCTCTGTTGTAATTAACAATTCACCCAAGATATTTTTTCTGAAAAGTTTCCCAGTTATATTTTCAAAATAACTGTTTCTAACCTATTTTCTTCCAGTCTTCCTAGTGTAATTGTGTTATCACTCAGTTTGAAGACTTATCGGTAACATCCAAAAGGCACAACATGCAGTTCTACACAACCTGTAGGAAGCTGCATTTTGAACTAGTGAAATACTGACTTCTGAAATTTGTGATTTTTGCCTAGTCTTGAAATTACATGCTGTTGTAAAAACAGGTTTGTTCAATCATTCAGTTACTTTTTGTAACTACTTATCCATATTCAGTTACAGTGATCCAGGAGCCTAATCTAGGCAGCATAAGTCTCAAAACTTGAAAAATAAATTCATGCTACAGTCAAACTCTTACATGCAATATTGAAAGGCGTCTGTGATGTGCTGCAGTACAGATCCAGCTTTATAGATGAATTTTTTAAGTTTGAGCTCACAGAATTTGCCAGGTGAATAAATATTACACCGTCTCTCGTCCTCCCCTTCCAGGTTTAAATCTCTGCTCTCCAACAGACCTGCGGCTGAGAACACATGCATTGAAATCAGCCATGTCAAGTACAACATATTCCAGGTAAATTGCAGGCCAGAAGCATGCTGTGTTTGGAGGTACAGGTAGTCCCCGATTTTTACAATGACCCCATCGTACCTTGAAAATATCGTAAGTCAAGACAAAATAAATACGCGCTCTAACACTGAGACAACTGAGCTCTGTCGATCACTGGTGGGTGTGAGGCATCTCACAAGGCGGGAGATGTGTGCATCCCTGCAGCGTCCCAACATATCGTACCGTATACACTGTTATGCTTGTCTGCTGTGAGAAACTTAAAATATTTTTACAATTTTGTTGTATTGCCATCATCATTGTAAAATCGAAGAATCGTAAGTCAAACCATTGTAACTCGGGGACCATCTGTGTCTGTGACTTTGTGACGACGTGGTGGCTTTGCAAGTTGGCTGTGACTCTTTCCTTCGGGAGCTTACAGATGTCTGCACTGTGTTGCAGCTGATAATGCAGTACCTGTACTGCGGTGGGACTGAGTCGCTGCATATTCGGAACACAGAGGTCATGGAGGTAAGGCCAGCAAGCGCTGGGCAGGAGTGCCTCTGCTCCAACACTCACATTCTGCCAGTCACATGACAGACATAACATGCAATAATGTACCTACGCTGTGATTCTAAACCCAAACACACTAGGTTACCGTTAACACACCACATGTGCTTTTTGTTTAGTAATAAAGGAATTGTCTTTTACTTAATCCTTTGAGTCATAATGTATGTCACGTACTTGGTAATGTTCTTCTGGACAGGTATTGTCTGCTGCAAAATTCTTCCAACTGGACGCTCTGCAACGACACTGTGAGATCATCTGTTCCAAGAACATCAACACGGAGACCTGTGTTGATATTTACAATCATGCCAAGGTGAGACCAAATGATGTTGGCCTGTTTTTGAGGTATTAGCAGCCACACAAGTGGCAGCTAAAAAAGGTAGCTTGTGATCTTCCTGAGAAAAATTTGAAATGCCTGTCTATCTAGTAAAATACACACGCAGCTAATGAAATTGATGTCACTGGAGTTCACACAGCGAGCTAGTGAGTGAAATGCCCAGTGTTTCTTAGGCTCTCAGAGGCAAGTAATCTAGACATGGTTTAGGCAATCTCAGGCACACATGGTGTAGGTGCTCTCAGGCACACATGGTGTAGGTGCTCTCAGGCACACATGGTGTAGGTGCTCTCAGGCATACATGGTGTAGGTGCTCTCAGTCTGTGATGGTCTTGCCCTCTCAGTCCATTATGACGTTTACCTGTACTATCCCATTCTGGCATGTGCTCCTCAGTTCCTCAGTGCCCCAGAACTTGCTGCTTACATCGAGGGCTACTTCCTGAAGAACATGGTGGTCCTGATCGAGACGGAGGCATTCAAGCAGCTGCTGTACGACAAGCCAGCTGACAGCCCCACCATAAGCATCCTGCAAGACCTGGAGAAGACGCTGGCTACCCGTATCCACTCCATCCACCTCTCCTCCTCAAAGGGCTCCATAGTGTGAGCCCCGCCCCAGAAGCACCACGTTGTTCCAGCTCTAGTTGAACATTTCTGTAAAGTCCCCCATCATGACTCCAGAGTCATTGTCTGTGGGCCCGGTAGCATGACACTGCCCTCCCCCCAACATTGTGGTGACATCGACCAAACGTCCGCTTTGTCTTTCTCAAAGGGCTGCATCATGTGGGAGCTTTCGACCGTCCACAGCCAGCAGCCTAGATAGTGCGTCATTGTCTCAGCGCTGTCATAGCATTGCTACATCAGCTGCACCCTGTCATCTCCTTATGCTTCCACCAGGTAGAAGCTGCAGAAGCATGCATGGCCACCGGCCGCTAAAGAATAACTGTTTCAAACCAGTGTGGCAGCCTTGTAGGAGTAGGGTAGCATTGCTGCAACGTTGTACAAACATTGTGTGAATGTTTTGTTGTTGTCGAGAGCCTCAGAGTGGCTCCCACCTAGCTTGTTCAAAATGCCTCGGATTTCCCCTACCACGGGTGACACTTGTATAAAATCAACTGTTATCCATTTGCTTCCTGGACCGGGATCTGTCTTGTTGTCATGGAATTTTCTTTAGACTGTACCATTATTGGTCAGGACCATTGACAACAATTATTAAGGTTTTCCATGGTTTAGAATTTTTTTCTTTTCTTTTTTTCTTTTTTTTTTAGGCTACTAGTATTGTACTACGTAGGTTTAGACCAGACTAATTAGCATAACAAGCACTGGTTCGCATTAGTCAAGGTCATGCATTTTAAAGCAATGGCATAACATATATACTTCAACACACAAAGAAGTTCTGGATCAAATATGAAAAAACACTCTTTATATTTTGTCAGACTGCGTAGATGTGTGTCCTTTATATTGCCTGCCTTACAATGTTAAATGTCACTTCTGTTGGGGCTTCAAGGTCAGGGAAGTGAGGCTTATGAACCGGTGAGTTGTGCTTAATTCTCCAGCTAGGTTAATTGTTAGTTGAGCTTGTTAGCAGGTTAATGCAGAAGAACCACTACTGGGAGGCCACCGGTTTCACAGATGTGTGATGTGATGGAGTGTACAGCTGAAACACAGACAGTCGCTATTAGCATTAGGTGCATGCCCTCATTGTGTTGCTAAATGCATGCAGGCATTTGTGCGGCTGCCTTTGCCCTGTAGGACTTGCAGAAACATTGCACACGTTTTACACAGTGACAGAGCACAGAACAGCCTCCAGGTGGGGTGTTCGAGCGTAACAGCTGCACATCTGCATGTCGTTAACGCCATTACTACTAACACTGCAAACACTTGCGTAATAAGGTGAATGGCTGGTTTCTTATCATTCTGCCCAGACTTCCCTGTGACACATTGGAGGACTTGTTGGTGGTGGATGGAGTTTGATTATACCTTTTCCACACAAGGCATTGCAAGCCAAAAAAAAATAAAAATAAAATTGAAAGTACAACACGTGATTAGCTCTGGTGGTAATGGCTGTTGAATTACTTTAGTGTTGCCTGTTTATCTAAATACTTCAGTTTCATTAAAACAAAGCAATGTAATTCCTCCATAGTATTTAATAAAACATTGGTAAACTGTAGTGTGATTTATATTCCATGGTCAATTCTGGTCATGATGTTATGACAGTCAAGAAACTGTCAATAACTTTTTGATTGTCACAAACTTTCAGTACGTGTGAAATTATACATTCGACTTTTGCACCCCAAACTTTTGTATGTTCCAACTCAATCCTTATTAAACATCTAAGGAGAGTGATTTGTAATGACATGGTTGTGTACATATTTTATGTAAATCAGAAATGAAATGGTTGCTTTTTCTGTACATTGTGCGTGCGTGCGTGCGTGCGTGTGTGTGTGTGTGTGTATACACCCACATACATATTTTTGTTTACTGCTTCTGAGCTGCATTGCTTTCATTGGCTGTAAGTGTACAAATGTTACTGTTCTAAGTGTATTGCTACTTTAATGCAAATATGCATGTTAAGCGTATTAATGTTTTCTTTATTATTATTTTATGTTTGTTTGTTTGATCTGTGTGATGCAGCCCTATGGATAATAGATACATAGTGTAATGTTCTCTGTAACTAAATAATTAATATTTGGTCATTGCAGGGTCTTCAGTCTGTTGTTCTGTATTTGCCTTACAGTTCAGACAAATGGGAAGATGCAAAGGTGGCTTATCTAATTCATAAACAAGTGGTTGTTATGTCCCTACATTGTAAAATCATATGTAGATACATGTATATTATGTATGACTGAAAATGTAATGTATTAAGCTATAGAGATAGAGGTATTTATATTGGCAAGGCAATCAAAGAGTAAGAGGAAGAAAAATATATATATCTGGACACAGTAGATAATTACTGAGATTATATATTATGTAGACATACACACTATTCTGTGCTAGTGATTTTCTGTTTTCTACAACTGTGTTGTAAGCAGACCCCCATCTGTGAGTCTTCTATTTTAATCAGCCAAACCCAAAGAAAGGCAGTGCTGTGTTTTCTGTGTTTTTGTCATCTTACAAACAGGATATTAATTCAGGCTGAATGTGGTGTGAGTGACACAGGCAGACTTTGTGATGGGATACCCTCATATTCAGTAAGGACCAAAATGTGTGCTAACCCTCTTCCCAAGTGCTAACATATTAACCCCCTGTCCCGTCTTGTGTCACAGTAACCAGCATCACATACATATTGTATTTTCTGTCTGTCTACAGCAAACTGCATTTCTCCTAGTGACCAAAATGGTGAAAACAATTTGGTTTCATGGATAGTTCTGTGAAGCAGCTCATTAGCAAATGTTCAGGTGGTATTCTGGGGCCAGGCTTTGTATTATCACAACCTTAAGTTTTGTTTTTGTGTATTGACAGATCTGAAATGGATTTATGGAAACAGCTGTATGAGATGATAAAGTACAGAATACCAGCTGCTAAACCCTGAGTCTGACTGACCACTACAAGTTCCTATTTAGACAGCTGAGGCCCTGTCAAAAGGAACTTGTTACTAACCTACAAAAACGATTCCAGTGGTTTAGCCCTGGATGTCAGATGTAGATGTGAGGTATGGGGTTCAGTGATTTAAAATTATAATATTAACTTCTAATTGAGGCCTTTTAAGTATGCAAACTGGTTACACTTTAGCACACATTATACAGTACATTTTCATGTAATTGTTCTGTAACTGAGTACCAGATTTCTATAGGCAAGAAGTAGCATGTCGCTGGTAACCTGATCTCAGGCTGCTTGAGAGTGTAAAAATTTATTTTCATCTAAATGAAAATATTGACAATGCAATATTTTTTATTTGCATGCATGTTTTTTTTTCCATTTTACATGAAATCATAGCAATTTGGTCATAACTCATTGTAGTAAGTAATAAATGAATATGTGCAGACATAAAAACTGATAGTTTAATCTTTTAAATTAATGTGGAGCTGCAATTTCTGTAAAGTGGAAGCTGTGCTGGAGGATATCTCTTACACGGTTTCATCATCATCGCTACTTTGAGGCACAGAATACCTGAAAATATGTTCTGTTTTTGTTCTATAATATATTTTCTCTTCAGTTTCTTTATATTATTATTATCATTATTAGAGTAATTAGAGTGTAAGGATACATGACATTGTAATTTTTATCACATTATTAAATAGAAGTCCTGAATCTGGTTTACTGGGGTCTTTCATGCTATTTTAAATACAGCACTAATAACTGATGTCATGTGAGAAGGTTTGATATGAACAAGGAACCAACTGTACATTAAAACTTATCAACCAACACTTTTAAATACCCCCAGTTTATACATCACTGCATGTGTGTTATAATAATTGAGGAAATTATTAGAACTTTCACATTATTATGGTTACTTTGTGATGGTTGTTACATGGTTATTTCAAACAGTAACCAGGCAACCATGGCAAAAATCTAACTTAATATAAACCTAATGGGAAAGAAGAAATTAGGGATTTAGTGTTTAATAGTCATTGGGTGGAAATATAGAAAGCTCATTTTCTTATGTGCGACCAGAATGGTTAATTAGGAGGTTGTCTACCATGAACGTAGTGCAAGAAAATTCACCCATGCTATGTACACCATGTT
>JABJVR010000052.1:7861393-7888620 GCA_025773905.1 Chitala chitala | reverse complement strand
ATATATATATATATATACACTTTATACTGCATTTTTGGTATAGTTTAACATTGCCAAATTATACTTCATGTAACAGTCTGCCCCTTTTCCAGGTTGTTTTTTAGATAATGTATATATGTGAACTGGGGAGCAACATAGATTTATTTTCAATGGTAGATTTTGAAACATTGCATAAAATTAAAGTTTTTCTCTGGGGGGTGGGGTTACTTTTAGATGTGTGTATAACATGTATGGTTTGCACTGTTAATTACATGATTTGAATGTTATGCAGTATCCTTATGTTTGAAAGCATGCATTTTCTGTTTTGGCTTTTGCCATGCTGTGTCTATTCGAAATGCATTGTTCAATAATTTAAAAAAAGGTGGCCATGAATCTAGCTGTCCTTTCTTATGAGAAAATGACACCAACATAATGCACCGGTGGAGTAGTAGTACATTACATTATCAGCATTTTAACTACATAGTCATTTAATTTGCAGGTATTAAATGTTAGCAATTAAGAATGCTGACAGTATGTGCCGAAATGTAATAGACAGGTGTCAACAGACACTATTGTGTGTAATGCAGAACTATCCATGGTTTCACACTGGCACAATTGCCATGCTCTGTCGTGCTATGCTCAACTGCTTTTCCACTGCACTGCTCCTTATTGTACCATATCAGGTGGACCTTACTCAAGAGCAAGATCAAAGTATTCTGGGCTCTGCCCTCAACCAATCTTGACTATATCACATGTGATTGGCTGGGATGTTTCTTTGCTGGGCTGCAGGTTAATTTTCAAAGTGAGGACGGTGTAGTTATTGTTATTGTGTTCAGTTGTATTCAATATAAGAAGTAATATTTACAAACTGGTGTGTTATAGCAGCACTATTTTTGCACTGGAGTATTTAGTGCCAGAAGAAGCACATGAAGAGTGGGAGAGCGATTGGTGATACTGTTCAATTTAGTTATCTGGTGGTGTAACAGTATATAATTTCATTTTATTAAAATTAATTAAATTTGTATCCAAATTGTTATTTAACACATATAATACAAAACCCTACAACTGGAACAATGACAGTATGTGCAAAGGAAACGTTTTCCTGTTTGGTCTGAGGAGAAATTACAATGTGACTTACAACGCTATGTCAGAAACGAAAACACACTTTAAGAAATATCTGTTGTTAGCAAAGATACTGCAAAACAATGCCAATCTGTACATGGCATAACAATATACAGTATATGACATTACATAAATCATCTGAAACAAAGATAACACAGGAATTCCATTTTGACAATATCTTGTTTACAGTTATATCTCTGTGTTATGTTTATTTGTGGAGTATTCAGTTTCACCTTACTAGTTAAACAGCACCTTTTTATCATGGACATGCCAGCTTACTGGAAAAGCAGCTCTCATGCTGTACTGTGGTCTGTCATCACTGAGTACAGCTCAGCATGTTTCAACAATGCCAATGGAAAAGGTCTATTTAAGTATAACTATAAACAATGATGGATAAAGCTGCAGCTTTGCTTAACAAATTAAAGATTTAAATTTCAGCATATTAAAATAAAGGGAGTAAACGTGTGGAAATAGGGCAAAATTGGCAACACGAGTTTGTGACGATATAGATGATATAGAATTACAACTCTAGAATTAGAAATAAAATTTTCCCCACTGCACTATACACCAGCATATTCCTGTGTATGCATTTCTATAAATTATGTTTCAAAACTGAAATAAGAAAGTAACATTCCAATTTTCTATTATCAAAATATCAGCCCCCTCAGGACAAGATAATAAATTTGTAATTGAGTGCGCCAACTTTTATTGTGGACTCCGTTGCCAGACGCATACAGATCAGCAGACATGTACTCTGCCCACTCCATTGGCTTGCGGTCGGGAATTTGTACAATATTGTGCTTAATCATCTGTGACTAATTACTTAGGCCTTTTGAGCTGTTGGGTGTTCATTGTGTTTTGTGCACTGATTGTTGGCTGTAGTTGAATGAATAAAAATACGGCAGCACCAGAGCAGTGTCTTTCTGTTAGTTTATTATGACAAACATTCACGACACTACAGAATCTACGTATAGTCTTCATTTTCCTTAAACAAACACCACCTTGTCGCGGACCAAGACACTGCTGTGGTCAACGCGTGTAAGCTCCCATCGCAACATGCAGCTGTACCGCGAGAGGAGACCGATTCAAACGCTACCGGCTGCTCGCGGTGAATGCGTGGTGATTGAGCGCACGGCAGCAAGTAGCAATCAGCCAGCGAAGAGACAAGCTCTATTGTGAAACGTGCGCAGCGCAAGGGGACACCCTGTAATTGTGGCTGATTCGTTTCCAGCTATGACTCCATTTGCCTGGAATGAGGACCTTGATGATAAAATAGGGTTATCTCCGTGTAAACACCGTGTCCTTGGTTAGTGAGGTTGATGAAAGGAATAGTAATTGAACTTTCCTGACAGGATGAAGTAGTCTGCATGGTGCTCGACATGATCGAAATCCTGACCAAGGTTTAGCAGTTCAGTTCCAGCTCAGTTCCAGCCCATGCAATCACAATCTAAAATTTTCTACTACAACGAGCCAACAAAGTTGAAGTAGCCTAATATATGTATAAGAGTTAGCTCAGCTAAAAGAACACTTCAATGAACCTTTGAGTGGCTTGCAGCTAACAAATTACTTATTTTTATGATCCCCCCAACATTTTGTTCAATAGAAACTCTGAAAGGATTTGCAGTTTTAAAGGCAAGCAAACCTTTATATAAAGGTTATCTAACTTTACGTTTTACACTTCATCCATTTTATAGTTGCACACATCACTGACACTATGTTTATGAAATACAACCAGATGGGTCCTTATGGGACACAAACCAATAACCTTCTGAAAGCAAAGTTCCTTACCCTCTCTCATTAAGTGTGACTGGATGATGCGATTTATAAGGCGTTTTTGAAAAAAAGCAGAGCTCACAGCGCTGAAAAAACACGGTAAAAGTGGAGTCAGCAGTGAGAAAGGACTTAAAAGTCCGAGGTCAGTGAAGCTACCAAATTACCCGGGGATCCCGTTTCTGCTGATGAGGGAATAGTCCTACAGCCGCTCGTTCTCAGCCCCCTGAGGGACTGAGATCGCTGAACTCCCTTTATCCGGCACAGATTGTAAAATTCTAACGTCTGATGTGTGTATTAGACCCCCCCCCCCACACACACACACACACAATTTGAAAAGAGCCGAGAATTTTACAGTCCTACCAAAATGAAAACACTCCCTGTTAGCCCGTCTATTCAATGTTTTACTTGAGTTTTCAAGAGACGTAGCTGAAAAACCTAGTTCAGTGCCAATATCTGTCTTAAATGTACAATCTCTTCCTACAATTAACACCTGCAGTAGTATTTTCATTAATGAGGGAGCTTCGTAAATCCGTGTTATAAAAATTTTCACTGCTTGCGAAGTATTTAGGTTTCCGTATCGTAATTTATTTTGACGAAGTGTAAAAACATTCGTTTTGTGTTTCAGTCTATGTAGCGTATACACATTATATTAAAGGATATATGCAGGTGTTACATTTTTTCCTTGTAAAAATAAAACATTTAAGGTATCCGAACGCAAAACAGGCTAGAACGGCCGAACATATTATCTTTTTTATTTAATTAAGTTTGCAAGTTCACGTCTGATGGATGCTGAAGTCTGCTTCCTTAGCTGTCAGTCAAATCCGCGCCTACAGTTCTTTATCGGTGGATTTCTCATCCTTCTTTGCTATTGGATACAACTCAGAGTCTGGTACTCAGAGGAGTATTTAAATTAAGCGACCGAAGGGGAAGTCTACAGATTTACCTTACTTCTCCTTTCAGGTTTTATTGTTCTGTTGGATGGGCTTGTGCATGGTAAGATACTGGATACATTCTTATAGCCACGAGTTTCACAGCGATTAGTGTTCGGTGGATACTGATATAAAGGAGTCCCTTCAGATGCTATTGTTGTCTAACGAGCATCGGCAGATGTAATCTCTACCTAAGACAGCAGATAAATTGAAGGTATCTTGTCAGTTTCAAACTCGGCGCTCATTCTACCTTGTCAGTGAACTGAGTATATTTTTTAAACGTTGCGTGCATGTGCGATTCCGCTTCACACTGGGTAACATCACGAATAAGACAAACGTATAGCATTTTAGTTATTTTTAAAAATTTGCGCTGTTTTATGCATGTCGCCTATTGAAGCATACGTGGTTATGGAAATTCATACAGGTAGATCCGCGATTTAAAACGAGTCTCCGTGTACTTTTGACATAAGGGATAATTTTTCAAAATTTGCATACAGTAGTGGTTTTGATTTCGTTAAGCCTAACTGGATAAAATCAGTACTATGCACCACATTGGTTTAGATGCGTTATCATTTTATAGGGTTTCATCTCATTCACCGAGTTTGATATAAACGAAATGTTGCGGCACTGATTGCAAAAAAATCTCTGTGGAATCTTTTATGTTTATGTTTTAAAATATGATGTATTACCATGTTACAGCCACGGGTTGTACTACTCATTTTACACTGGTGTCCGCGCAAAAATCTTTAAAAATCTGGACGGACCGCTGCTGGGCTGTTTGCGGGATACCTTTCTGGGTGTGGGGCTCATGGTTGGTAGCAAGGGAAAGTTTGCAAGTTACACAGTGAATAACAAATAACTTACCACAAAGATGTTTTTTTTTCCCCCACAAAAATACTACTGTCCTTTCTGCCATGATGTAATACTAGCTGACAGAAAGCGTACAACCTCCGTGTTCTTAAATTCACATAAGCAGCTATTTATTATTGTTAAATTAGAAGGTTGAGACAATAGCCTTACGTTTAAAATGTAGAACGTTGTGAATGCAAGACTCGAAAATTGTTCTAGAACGGCCTGAGGTACAACTTACAGGTGCACACATGGTACACGGTTTTGCATCCTCACAGGAGTTAATGTGTGGACAGGTCTAGGGGACAATCATTTCTGCTTTTGATTTCATTATCTTATTTCTCAGAGAACCCGCCTGTTTAAAAGACAAACTTGTCAAACTCTGTTAAATATGTATTATAATGTTTTAATGTGTGGCCATTGTAATTAAACTACAGATTCAAATGAGCTTAACAACTGTCTGTCAATATGTCAGAATTTAATCTTGATCTGACATTGGAAAGGGACCTTTCTGCTCATGGCACGGTCTGCGATCCCACAGGTCTGACGCAGTAAGGCAGTGTCAGAAACCTCTATTGAAAAGCGTCAGGAAGCGACGACCAGTGCTGTGGCGCTACCTCCTGCGAGACAGAAGGATCTGCAGAAGGATCTGCATGCTCTCCTCGAGCCCCTTGCCCCCCTGAGCACGCACGTAGCCACCCTGCACGTAAAAGCAATCGTTGCTTCGCTGTCAGCCACAATCCTGTGTCTCAGCTTGTTATACTGACGGGTGAGTGACTAGGACACAAGAGTGCTCCTACATTGTTTCGGTGGGCAGTATTAAGCGCCTATTAATTGGATAGTTAAGCACAAACTGAATTATCCTCGAGTTGTCACAATATGCAAAATAAAATGTAAAACGAGCTAGTTCAGTGTACTTAACATTATAGTCCATCTTGATGTTATTACCAGTACATGCCTTACAAAAGGCAACTGGTGATTTGAGAAACAGACAATACATATTCAGAATCCTAATAATTTAATTAGCCAAATATTTTCTAACTCACCTGCAATTTATTTGCCCTGTATGGTTAGCAGTCACACAAAGTCGTTAAATATAGTAACATGCACATACATACACACACACAAACAGACAGATAAACAAACAACGAGGTAAAAGATATCCTTTTTCTTTCCCCCAGTGGGAACAGTAACATGATTATTTACAAGGGTTAATATGTACAGGTTCAGACGTATAAGTTGCAGGCATGTGCGCTTTAAATAATCAGCATGATGGTGGCAGAGGTTGTTATGCATGTAGTTAGACACAAGTAAGAAATGCAGGCTGTTTTGTGTTGAAGAGTACAGTTCAGATATCAGTATCATAGGAGAAGCTGCTTGGGGATAAAGCAGTTCTGAGCTGTATCGTCACAGCTCTAACTGCCAAAGCTCCTTCCAGAAGAGAGGCTTTGGGAAATGTGCAAGGGTTACCAATGTTCTTATCTGCACGACTCCTGGTCCTGCAGTTGTAGAGGTCATGGAGATTTAGGAGGGTCAAGGTGGTTCAGAAGGCAGGGCAGCTCATGTACTGTAGCCTGGACATGTCCTGTGTGGTGGCTGAACTGAGTCATTATGAACGAGATAATAATGAACTCAACAAGAGAAGCATAGACAACGATTAACACAGGCTGCTCTAGACTGCACAACTGACAACTTTTAGAAAGAGCTTATTCAAGGTGTACCAAAATATCCTTAGTAACGGATTCTCTTGCATCTTAATAATTATTATTGTTCTGTTGGGAAAGGCAACCATTTGCCTAAAATAGAACGTTTTCATTGAGTCCAATTTTAATTATTCTGAAAAAAATTTGTTGTGTACTTGTATATCTATAGGAAAACGCGTGATTTATTTTATCAGTGTATTTATTTTTGGTTACAGAACATCTGAAAGGAAATGAAAAAATTTTAAGTGCTGATAGCTGATATATGAAAGCAGCAATGCAACATTTCTGCCTCCACCAGTAACATACATTCTGCTATTAGCGATGGGAAGCGAGGTGCCTTTATTATGTGTCGGAGTTACTAAATCGCCTGTCGACACTTTCCTCTTTTTTGCAGTTAAATTACTTTCACCGCATGTTCAAAGCAAACGGAAAACATTAAATCCCATTTCCTAAGCTCCTTTTCTTTTCTTGTGTCTCCCGGTTTCTCATTACGGTGATATTTTATTTTTTATTTGCTAGATTTTTGTCAAGGTAACCTGCGATTTCAGTCGTTTCTATGCACCTGAACAACAATTAATAACCTATTTAAAGAGGTTAAATTGTCATGATATAAAAATACCATTTCCAAAGATGTTACTGTGTATGGAACACAGCATCCAAGTGTAATTAGTAAATGAAATGCTTTTTATGAAGACAAATATTTATTTCTTTTGTGGAGGAGATAGGAACTCACTCCCCCCAAATATTTTCCTCTTAGCTTTCTAAGTGGTTGACTCATAAAGGACTTGCACACTATTGATGGAATAAAAGCTGCCTGAACACCTCATTGTAGGATGATTTAATCTGGGGCTGCATATGGTTAAATCAGTGGTTACCAATAATGTAACCAGTGGGAAGACAGTTAACGCAATTGCTAAGAGCTCCTATTGTTCCCCCACACTGTTGGTTTCGAGATCTCCTTTCTGATATCACTAATGGCCAGCCTCTGCATGCCACATGTGTTGGCATACAAACCACATGCAGTAGGGCCCATTTGGCCAGCAAATGCACAGCATTCAGCCAGTGCGTTTTTGCTCACTGCCACAGCTGCGGCTGACTCTGAATGCAGACACAGGCTTCCTCAAAGTACAGTGGCAGATGTGGTCCTCTCTCCCTGTCCTGGGACGAAGACACAGTCAGAGCTCAAGAGAGCGGATTGGGGGTCGGAGTTGACAGCTCCCAGAGCCTTTTGTACATGTCCAGATTCGCTAAAGATAGAGTTTACTAGAATCTGATGGAGCTAACCTGTAAATGCAGCAAATTTTCAAAAGCCAGAGCTGACAAGAACTGTCTCTCCCTAAGATGTGTGCTGTACTGCAGCTATGCTTGTGTATTACATGCACATTGTCTCTGTTAGCAGATGCTCCGCGCAGAGGAGTGTGAGGCTACAGTGACTCAGCTGTGATACGCTGCCTACATGAAAGATGAACGGCATCAAAGGAACACTGTGAGATATGGTAGCTGTGCCCGGTGGAGCTGTGCAGAGGTGCCTGGTCCTGCTGGGGAGGATTGTAGGGCGGGCAGTGCTCTGATATGGAGTGCTCCTGGAAGACGGTGCTGCTGCTCGTGTGCGCCTCCCTGGGTATCCAGTACACGGCCATCCGCTCCCTCCACGAATCCTTCACACGGCCCTGCAGCGGAGCAGAGAGGTGCCAGCGCCTCAAGCCCAAAGGTAGGCCATAGTCCAACTGGGGTCACATGACATCTAAGAGTGTACCATGCTCTGGCTTTGGGGGGGGCACTGAGTTCAAAAGGTAGGCCATGCTCTGACTGGTGGGGGGCACTGAAATGCAAAGGTGTGCCACAGTCTGACTGAGGGGCACTAAGATAAGGACACCAAACCACCTGTGCTCAGCTGCTGAATGCTATGCTGTGCAAACTGGCCTGCATGTCTCATTTTATAATTAAAATTACACTGACCTGTCCACCTGGCATTAAGTCCTGACTGGATGATTGTTTATGGTGTTAGAAGTTTCTATCACAGTAAATCTCCACATGTCCCTGTGCTTGAGGAGTCCTGCTGAGGAGTATAGGAGCCCTGGTCATCAGCATGAGTGATCATTGTGAGTCATCAAAAAACCTGTCCTCTAAAGGACAACACAGAGACACATTGGCTGTAGGGGACGCTGACAACAGAAGGCAAAGCTCATATCTCATGCCAGCTGTCAAATTGTGCAGTCATGATGTGATAATGGTTTAAAAACCTTTAAAATTTAGAAATCTCTTAAAACGTGGAAGCTAGAAGCCTTTTTTCCAGCTTCGAAAACAATTTATCGTAGATTATTTCACTTTTACCACTAGAGGGCAGATATTTGTTAGCCCTGTATCGCTTTTTATTATTTTTATTTATTTATTTTTTCTTTCACTGTGATCGTTTTTGGCAGTACATGAGTGTTCATGTAAAAATTATCCAAATTGTAGTATATGAGAAAAAGTTGGCTTTAAAATGCACATTCATTTTATGAGGTAGCCATTCCTTGCCACTTAATGCTTTACATTTTATATATTCATAATACAGAACGTTTGTAAATTGTTATTGTGATTAATTTTGTTATTTAACCTTTGTAATGGCAACAGTTGTTTATTATGATGACATTTTCCCCTGTACGTATGGTGACATTACCACTTTTTTATTGTTATCATTTTGATTATTAAAGATGATGTCATGCCTTTTATAAAATAATTTACAACAAAGTTCAGATTATGCAACTATTTAAAATAATTATAGTGAAAATACCCTTTTGTCCATACTGAAATAATGCTGCAGTACTTTCTTAAGACCATGGCTGGTCAAACATTTTGTCTGACAAAAGAGGAACAGGGAAAGCCTGGGAGGCGTGAGAAAAATTGTTTGTGTTATAAATTTATTAAGAAAAATAAGATGGCACATCCCATAATCATGAAGTACAGTTTATCTTATAGAAAGATATGTGATAACAAGTTTATGACCAATTGACCAGTCAGTTGCAGCACAAACTACCTGTATAAACTCTTGTTTAGTATACATAATCTTTCCTCAAGATTTGACAAAAAGTTTTCTGCATTCCATAAACATGCAGATTTGTGCAAAATTCTGTGGAATAATAAAACAAGACAATTATAATTTGTCACCTAATTCTATAGTTTAAATTGAAATTGGTAATTTAATTGTTATATTTACTTGCTGATCAACAGAAGCTTATTAAATTATATCCTGTGGTGTTAAAAATTGTCCAAGTATGCAGTAGACAGTCTTGTGTTTATGTGCTGTCTAATGTAAAATTGCTAACACTCACCCAACTGCCAAATGTAATTACTGGGTTTAATTTCTTATATTTAATTTTAATTTTTTTTTTTTCCAGAAGGCCTGCAATGCGTATCCATATTTATTTAGCAGGTCATGTTTTCATTAATGAAGGTTATGAAAAAAAGATATCCTTTGGCAGTTTGCATATTTATTGGTGCTTGTTACATTTTCTGCTACCTTTGGCTTGGTTGGGAGCTACTTATGAAGAACGTTTTAAGTTTTTTTTCCTTCCATTCCACTGAGGTGGAGCACTGAGAACAATGAAGTCTGGAGGAGCTGAGTGTTCAGTCAGAGTTGGACATATTGTCATCTTTTGCTTATTCGTACTTTTTGTCTCCCTGTAGAGTACCAGTGGAAGTCCCTGTGTGAGGAAACCTACCTGTCTGAAGTCACATCTCCTTCCCTTTCTTCCTCCCGCAAACATATCCTCCTCTTCGCCACCACACGCAGTGGGTCCTCCTTCACAGGGCAGCTCTTCAACCAGCACCCGGGTATCTTCTACGTGTTTGAGCCACTTTACCATGTCCAGCAGGCTTTCACTAACTCCAGCAGCAGGCTGAGACGGAGCCTGGACCGCAGGGCCCTGCTGGGGGCTTACCGGGACCTGCTGCTGAATCTTTACACTTGTGACCTGCACTTCCTGGAGAACTACATCCGGCCCGAGCCTCAGGACCACATGACAGGCTCCTTCTTCCGCCGTGCTTCCAGCAGTGCCCTGTGCTCCCCGCCTGTGTGCCCTGAGGGTGGGGGAGCCCCAGGGGAACCTGATGAAGTCTGGTGCCCGAGGAGATGCCAGGCCCTCAACCTGACACTGGCCTCTCAGGTGTGCCTGGCACGGGGCCACGTAGCCATCAAGACAGTTCGGGTTCCTGAAGTTTCAGACTTGCGCACGCTGTCCGAGGACCCGCGGCTGAACCTCAGGATCGTACATCTTGTGCGTGACCCCCGGGGCATTTTAGCCTCCCGCATGGACACCTTTGCCGACCAGTTCCGTGCCTGGAAGATCTGGAACGCCACTGGGCGGCAGCCACACTACGTGGACCTAGCACAGATCACCCGCACCTGCCAGGACTTGGCAGACTCTGTGCAGACAGGTCTTCAACAGCCACCCTGGCTCAGGGGCAAGTACCTGCTGGTGCGCTATGAAGACCTGGCCCGCCACCCTGAGGAGAAGGCTGAGGAGATCTACCGCTTTGTTGGCCTGAACATGGACGAGAAGGTGCGTGCCTGGATTTGGCAGAACACAAGGCATGGTGCCTCCTCTGCAGAGGGGAACTACAAGTACTCTACCACCAGGGACTCAAGAGCTACGGCTGAGAGCTGGCGGCTCCGCCTGGCCTTCGACATTGTGTCTGTAGTGCAGACTCTCTGCAACCACACGCTGTCTGTGCTGGGCTACAAGCCAGCCCATTCCTTAGCACACCTGAGGAACCTGTCCTACAGTTTGGTCGAACCAAGAGCCTTCCTGCCATTTCTGTAATGGCTGGGTTAGCACCTCTGTATCACAGTCACTATCGGCTCACACACAGTCTGCGCTATGTACTTCAATGGGATGACATCTTAATTTTTGTCAAACTCTTTGATTTTTGTAACTTGTGTTTATAAATAAATTGTCCATGATTTCAATCAAATACTTAATTTCATCCCATGGAAAAGGATTAACCTTTGCTATTTTTGAAAATAAATACACATCCAATCACTATCTGGCTACAGTGTTTGAATGCTCAGATTGATTTGTGATTTGCATTCTGTAGGACAGTGGATAGGGGTGATGTCTTACATCTCCAGGGTGGTGGGATTAAAGCCAGGCCTTGGCATTTTGTGTGTGTGTGTGTGTGTGTGTGTGTGTGCGGGCGTGCAAGCATACATCCGCATGTGTCCAAATTTTGTATGTGTTCTTTGAGTCTGTTGGCTTACTCTGACTGTCCAAAGACATGCATTTGAAATGAAATTTCAGTTTTTGATTGCTCCTAATGTGTGTCTTGTTTGTTCCTGAAGTTTGCTTGAATGTTGACGCACTGACCACAACATCAGTAGATTAATGCAATATGATACAATGAGGTTGTTTGCAAAAAAAGTCAATGTACTGTCTTAATCACTCTGGAATACATTAAGCTTTCACATTTATGGTTTACGCATGTCATTTACGTTGCATGTAGGGAGCTGTCTTACGTCCTTTCATGTGCCATTAAAGTGCAGGGCAGAGTACTATTTTTCCAAAGCAATCATGCATGAACTTTACATCAGGCAATAAGTAAAATTTCAATACCCAGTGGAAAAAGATTCTTATATCAGAAGAAAGCCACACTAATCAAGCAGATTAAAAAAGCATTTGGTAAATGAGCTCATACATTGTTAGGGCTTATGAATCAAGTATCTCATGAATATAGTACTTTAAAATATAATGGTGTGGTGATGATGAAATACTTTTTACTTAAGTGTTTATATCAACACTTCTAACAAGAAGTCACTGCCTAGTAAAAAGTCTCAACCAGCATTTTTACTAACTGTACAAACTCATGCTAAGCACCCAAGCATTCAGTGGATTGCCCCCGTAAACTGTTCATTTAATTCATAAAGATATCCCAGTAGAGGTGAGAATTCCCATAGGACGCACACATGTGGTCCCCAGTGTTAAACGATGACTGTCATGTATGACGCCTATGATTCGAGATGTGGAGTACTGAGGACTCGCCGAGGGGGTTGTTCCACGATCCCCACAATATGCATATGTGAATAATACAGCAATGATCTGACTGCCTATGTGACTCTCAGCAGATGTGCTGAGCTCATGTGCACATGGACAAGACCCAGAACTCCTTTATCACAGACGCATAGAATGAGTTCTTCTGTCATACACATGAAATCTAGAATGTTTGCATGAACAAAAAAAATTTATGAAATGTGCATAGCTAGGACAAATGCACACGCAGAAGACAGAAAGGTTCATAAACACCAATTTTTTATACTATAGGTAAGTCTAAAGATTGGCCAGGAGTGAGCCTGGGTTATATAGGGAGGATCTGAGTTATACAGGGTGGGCTAGGGCTGCACAGGGTAGACCTGTGCTGTACAGGGTGGGCTAGGGCTACATAGGGTGGGCCTGGGTTATACAGGGTGGGCCTCTGTTGTACAGGATGGGCCTGGGTTATACAGAGTAGGTGGGTCTGGGGAGAGTGCTAAGTGCTGCACTGTACTGCACGTTCAATTGCCACCACTTACTGGAATACGTCACAACCCAGGGCAGCTAAAGCATGAATTGCAAACTAGTCAGTAAGGAATTATTACACAGGAGGATTAACATTAGCGTTTCAGCCATTCAGTAGAAATTTTGGTAGTTTGTATTCCGGACTAAAGACACATGCCACAGTAAAAGAAGGAGAACTGTCCCTAAACTGTAACACATGCATTTATGGCAGAAAACACGCAGCAAAAAGTTATTTTATTTTGAAATATATATTAGGAAACATTATTTGATTTGATGGTGGAGTTTGCTGTTAAAGACTGATGATCTCATCAAGTCCCATATGTGACATTTAGATGATAAATTTTTAAGACTAGTGGAGCATTATTTTGCAATTTTGTGTTAATAAGCTAATACTTAAATGCACTACAAAATGCAAAAGCCAAAAAAGATGTTGGGATGTGAGAGTGCATTAAGACCAATAGAAAGATAAATTGCTATTAATAGAAAAATTGCTATTTTTGTAAAGTGGTATGTGTAGACTTGTGCAGCTGGACTACAAGAGTGGCTCATTTCAATGGATTTCAAGTCTTACTTACGAGAAATATAACATTTCATTTAGAAAAAAAATTTATTTGAAGATGCTTTGGTTTTCTTTGGGAGTGACGAGATTGGACAGGATTAAAAATTGGCATATTAGGGGGACAGCACAGGAAGGACGGTTGGAGACAAAGTGAGAGAGGCGAGACTTAGATGGTTTGGACACGTGCAGAGGAGGGATACAGAGTATATAGGGAAAAGAATGCTGAGGATGGAGCTGCCAGACAGGAGGAGAAGAGGAAGGCCAAAGAGGAGGTTTATGGATGTAGTGAGGGAGGATATGAAAGAGGTTGGGGTGACAGAGGAAGCTGCAGAGAACAGGTTGGTATGGAAAAAGATGATCCGCTGTGGTGACCCCCTAGAGGGAGCAGCCGAAGGAGGAAGAAGATTTAGCAAAAAATTTTTATTGTATAGTCAGAGTAGTTGTGTTATATATATGATATATGCCAAAAGGGCATCTCCTTAGTGAGTAGGCCGTGTTTCTTATGGCCTGCCCTGAAAATGCTTGCACTTTTTCGTGTTCTGTATATGTGCAAAATATGATGATAACTGATATTTCAGGCTAGCAGCACTGTCCTTCTGGAATGGTCATGTTATGACACATTAGAATTCATTTTTGACCCCAGCTAAACTCAATACTAGACAATCTCCTTTTTCTTACTTTTAATTTATTGAACTAGTCAAATGATTGAGTCCCTTTTTCAGTTTATTATTTGTGAAGTGGAAAATCCTATCTATGAAAGTATCTGTGAATTAAAACATAAGTAAATTTAACAATTTTTGTCCCAAGGGATAGAATTGGAGAGGCAGGTTTTATTACAATACTTTAATAGTAAACAAGTCCAGAACAGGTGTCCAAAACACAACGTCCAGGGTACAGATCCAAAGGTCCATCAGCCAGGGGGTCTATCTAAAACAGATAATAATCACAAACACAGGACACAAGAACAAAGGGTAAACTAGAGACACACGAGCAAAACCACAGGAGAAAGAATAGGTACGAAGACTATGTGGAGAAGACACGATGATACTAGGGACCAAAATCAGGAAACACAGAAAACATTATATTAAATATTAAGTGCACAGGGACACTCACAGTATGTATTAACACTGCAGTACCATATACCACACATTAGACATACAAACCCTGATATAGAACTCCAAAAGATACCAAACCCAGGTGCAATCAATTAGATAAATGAAGGTGAGAACAAGGTTGTCATGCCATAAACACAAAATAAACTAGACAAGATAGATATAGCATGGAAACTAGACAAGACTACTAAATGTAGAGGGATAAAACAGTGAAACACATTAGTGAGCACAGGGTCTGATGGGGAGGGCTGCGTGTGGCCTTCCGATGGGGAAGACGTCACAATTTAAAAATTATTACAGGAAAAATCTTGTGGGCTTTTCTGATGACAAATATAAATAGATGAGAATCATTCATTCATTCTCTTAACTGCTTAGTCCTGGTGAGGGTTGCAGGAAGCCTGGAGCCCATATGGTGCAGAACAAGGGACATCAACCCACCACAGGGCACACACAATGGGCAATTTGGATACACCAATCAACCTAACCTGGATGTCTTTGGACTGTGGGAGGAAACCGGAGCACCCAGAGAAAACCCACCAAGCACAGGGAGAACATGCAAACTCCACACACACAGACCCAAGGTGGGAACTAAACCCCAAGGCCAGAGGTGCAAGGTGATAGTGCTAACCACCACACCACTGTGCCACCTACATGAGAATCAGCTCCTCTAAATTGTTTTAAAATACCATGCACAAAATTATCATTACATATTAAAAACACTAATCTTAACTGACCAATTAGAGATATCTACTGTTAATTCCACAATTAATTTTTTCTCTGATAAATCCTTTTACCTAAATATTTCTGAGATCCAACACTTTAATTAAATTTTTTATTTTTTTAACAGTCATCTACTATTTTACATTGATGTTGTACAAAAACACACTACAAAAACTTGTATTAACTGTCATGAAAGCATCACACAAAAAAGGGACCAAACCAGGACGAAGCTGTTCATTATCTTCAAGTGAAAACTAACAGCTACCAAATGCAAAGCATTCTCATGAGCGAACCTTTTAACCGAAGGAAAATATTAATAATTATGGAAGCTTTTACTGTTGGGATGTAAAAAAGACAAAAACAATTAGCAACTAATTAGCGTGTAAATTAAGTGATGAGTCAAACTGCTGCAATTACACTAAATTTGGATTGTCTCCATGTACTCATTAACAGTAGTCATCCTCAAAGATTAAGGTGTGTATCTTTTCAGCAGTGTACTGTAAGAAATAAGAGTTGTAAGAAAGCTAACGGGACTCACAACACCTTTTCTCAGCTCACATTTCCCATGGGTTATCATTGTTATACTGCACACTTAACTGAGCTACAAAGTCAATTAGCACTGAAGATTAGTATAAATACAATACCTCTCCATTTCACATTAGTTGGACTAATATCAGATATATTCGTTTTACATGAAGCACTAATCAGGTTTGGAAAATGCAGTATGGTTTTTCTCATAATTATGTTTTTCAGCAACACCTGTCAGATTTTTAAGAAAGTCTAAAAGAGTTACACGTAAAAAGAATAAACACTGAAAGCTACACTGCTGTATTTTTCGTTGTGGTTTTGCCATACAGAAACACTGAATACATTATCACCTTCTTAGCAGATAAAGTGACTCATTAACTTTGTCCATTGTATTGTACTCACTTATGCTGAATGAAAATGTGTCTACCATATGAACATGAAGGATGTAAGTCCAGCATGTTGAAGTTTCACTTAACATTTTGTCCAAAAATTACCAGAAAGAACTTACAGTGCTTTGTTCACAAGGCAACATTATGTAATGTTGGTCTTGCTGCCTACTTGATAAATGTGCAGAATGGTTGTGTCTAAAGTTTGTGCTCTGAAAAATAAAACCAATTTATGTAGTTTCATAATGGCGAAAGCACTGAACATGTGCAGTCTGACAGAAATGTAGTTCCTGTATGATTAATGCTAACTCCCCCATCCATTGTCAAGCCTTTTCTTTAATACAGGGTCATTGAGAGCCTGGAGTTATGGCCTAGTTACTGTTCGCCTTTGAGTGCATGTGCCCAATGGAACACTGATTGGAGTTACAGTATAACACACGTGATGTGAGTCAGTATTCCAGGAGTCCTCAGAGAAAAAATCATGGGCACCAGTATCATTTTTTGAGAATATTGATGGCTTTTGATTGTCGCTCAGTTGTTTTTCCTTGCTGTAATTAAATTCTGCTGGAAAGAAGAGAAAAAGCTTTGCCTGTGGAAAAACTTCCATAGCTCAGACTGTAGCTTTAAAACTAGATGTGTTGTACGGCATTCCCAAATTTCCTTTAGTGTGTGTGTCTGTACCCAGAGATGGGTTAGTGCTCCATTCTGGGTGTCCCTTGCCTTGAGCCCCTAAGCTCCCTTGGATAGGCTTCAGGCCCCTGTGACCCTATAAAGGGTAAGTTTTGTGTAAAAGGAGTGGACTGTTGCACCTGTGAACCTTTCATATTTCAGTACAGTCTTGGTCTGGTACCAAACTGAGGATTGTTCATACTTTGCACTCAGTGCTATTAGGTTTGATTCCAGGTCCTCTACATGACCCCACATAAAATAAGCAGGTTGAAAAATAACATTATATGTGTTCTGTTCACAAAAATAACAAGTATGTTATAAAGTATAGCTTTTTGCAAGTTTAAAAAATGCCAGCACAAACAGAAATCACTCTTTTTTTCATTCTAATCCACAGGGGGAAACTTTGCAGGAAAAACTACTGCTACATTGTATAGGTCATTCATAGCAACAACTATCCATCCATCCATCCATAGACTAATAAACAATATAAAGAAAGCAAGCAATTTGTTGATTATTAATTCCACCACATACAAACAGCCTCTTAAAAACAAAGGGAACTGAATGAAAGGTTTATCACGCTAAACAATTTTACTTCATACATGATTAGAGTATCCGTGAATATCTGTGTTTTGAGCATTGTGTTTTCTAATCTACACCATAAAACATTCTTACCAATTTTGGAATCTGTGTGAGTGGTGCAAATATCACAGGTCCTGCAAAACGTGCCTTTTTATCACCTGAAGATTACAGAGGTCTGCCTTGTTTTCTTCTCTCTACCCTAGCAGGAGCTGATGTGGTATCCATTCCAGGGAGAGAAAGTGCTGTTGTATCTATTTGTGATCCACATAAACATGTAAGATTAGTGAACGTGTGCCTCAGAGCTTGTACAATCTCAGTTATCGTAATACTTGTTTTGAAAAATTACAAAGTCTGAATACTGTGGCCTGTATGAGCAGCTGAAGCAACACAAAATATTTTCCCTGCTTAGTCTTTACTGTAAGTGACTGATGCAGCCAGCTAAGCAGCATTGAGTACTTCAACCCTGCCTTCCCACATCTGCTCCATAAAAGCACTTTACACCACTAAGCTGACCCAAAAAACCACAGAAAATTATAATGAAATCTATAATTATAATTATCACCAGTGTTCACTTTACAAATGGCGTCAACATATAACGCATCTGCTGAAAACTGTGCATTAAAGTCTTGCTGACCTGCTTAGTTGTGTTGTAATTCTTATTGTAACTCTCTGTGAAAATTCTCCATAGGTTGCATACGAAAAAAGTGCAAGTGGCTTTACGAGTTTAAGACATTAACAGAAAAAAAACTCAAGAGGATTTAAGGTGGCGAAGTGCATTTACCCTTTTCTACAAGACCATACAAACCAGCGATGAAAAGAGGTTTATGACACCTTCATAATGGCGTTTCATGACTGTTTCTGCCTTGGTTGAGTGGGTGAAACAGTGAGAGGGCTGACTAAGTCTCTGCCTAATCGCCCTTCTCTTCATGGGCAAAATGGGACCTTTTACTTTTAACAGCCAGAGACAAATTTCTCTTATTGAGGTCAGCATGTGATGAAATTGTCCCAAATGCATTTCCTATTATAAATTATTGGAGGGACAACTTAAGGTGAACATCTGAAGTCAGGAAAGCAGGAGAGAACCACATAAGGCTGTAAATGACAGACCGATTCCTGGACAGCTTATGTTGTAATTTGTACAATGTTCAATGTGATTTGGAAAACAAAATAGGCGTATCTGCAGTAAATGTACCCACTTACAGAGATGGGTCACATTTCTTTGGAAATACTGTTGTAGTTTCACAGGGTTAGGAAAATTAAACTGTGTATATCCAGAGACTGCGATGAAAAGGAAGGATAATGGACATGTCTTCTACTGAGCTGTTAAAAGTACATCAAAGAAATTAATGGGATAATAAGAATTTAACTGCAGTCTGTGACTGTATCTCTCCAACACTTTTATCAACTTGACTCAGCAATCTTAAAATGCTTATAGTGCTCATGATGTAGCATTTTCAGGGGAAAAGTAAAACTTTTTAAACATTATAATCATAACATATTTATTGCACATTATACATACATGTCACAACCAAATTTGTTCTGTGCATTTAACCCATCCCCCTGGGGGGGGGGGGGACCAGTGGGCAGCCACACGTGGCACCCAGGGAGCTGGCACTGTGTGCCAAGGTTGCTCAAGGGCACACCTAGCAGACAGGCTGGGACTCAAGCCTGAGGCTTCCAGCTCTCAGCCTGATGCTCTGCCTGTGAAGCCACCAGGCCACTTCTGGTTTTTTTTTAATCAAATCCATTGGTGTGACTGGATTTTTTATTAAATCCATAACTTTTCTTCTCGTTGACTACACCAGACTGCGCAATGCTTACTGAGCTCCAAAAACCAAGCAGTGATTTTGGCCCATGAAAATAGTAGTTGGCAGCTGTGAAAGACAGACACAAAAGGAGAGGTTCATCTTGACAGCATCTTGCAGTTTGCTAATTCCACTGTGAGACTCAAAATAGCAGTAAGACTAGAAGGACCTTTGAGGAAGACAGAGGGAAGAAAGTTAATTAAAACAGGGATAAACCACAGTCACAGTGATGGGTACACATGCCTGTGAGTAAGATCTCTCTGAGAACAGACACGTTCTCGCTGATCCCTTGTGCTCTGTAAAATGCACTGTGATCCCACGCACAGAAGCCCCATCAAGCAAATTACTCCTTTGCACATGACTGAATGATATGTACTCTCAGCTTTGATATAGGTAGGAGTCCAGCAGCATACCAAATATTACACATTTCAATTTCTTTGGGTGGGGAGGCTTATAATTTGTGAGTGATCCCAGTATTTGTACCTATACCCCAGCTGATCAGGAAGCATATTTTTTTCTTGATCCTGATAATTAACTCTTGAGATATTCATTCACTGACATTGAGGCTGTGTTATATGCTTAAACTAATGTGTCATTTATGATTCTATAGAACTAACACAAAACTTCCATCATAAAGTATTTCTGGGTTGTATGAAACTCTTCACTGCTGTTACAAGGGATGCTTACTGATCCTTTACTGTTTGTGGATTCTATTTTCTGTATCACTCGTTTACATTTGTTCATTAACTCCTGACTGAAGACCTACTTCTTTGAGTTAACATTCCTACCAAGTCTCCACAGCTCACTGCAGTTACTGCTGCTGGCGCTGCTGTACACGCCATTGTACCTGTGATATTTTGTTATGGTACTGCAAATCCTTGTATTATGTGCTTACCTCTCTCTGCAATCCTTCTCTATTCATACATGTACCATTTGGGCACCATCTCAGTGGGATGCCTTGTTGGAGTTGCTGACACTCAGTGTACCCCTCCAAATTGTGCCTTCACCCAAAGGATTCCACAAGCCTGCAGAGAGCTACTCTTATACCTGGAGCACAGAAGGACTTTATAGTGGTATTTACATTCATTGCCTCCATTATTAACTTTGTATTCTGTAATGTTAGCATGCCCAGGAGGGGCTGGGCAGCCAGTCAACCTTGGGCCCCCAAGGTTTTTTTTTTCTCCACGTTATGGAGTTTTTGTTCCTCTGCTCCACTTTTGTCTTGCTTTAGCTTTATCTTCAATCACTGTTGAGTACACTGGTAACCAACATATAGTTTAATCTAACAATTATGGGTTGAAAGCATACTAGTAAAAATAAAAAATTTAAGCTTAAGTACATTTTGGATGACAATAATTCCTATTAACAATAAACTAAACAGTGGAATAGTAAAAACTTTACTGATGTAAAAAAAAAAAAAATTATAGCACCACAATTATTCAGATCCATACAGTCATGAACATTGTTTAGCACTGGGGGAAAAAACTCCCCACTACTTTATGAATATCAACAAATGAACGATGGTTCAAAACCACACAGTAAACAAAACAAGGCAGCGCTGATGATGGGATGTGTTACCTGGACAACATATTCAATGAGAACTGGGGGAGAAGCTCAGCGGGTTGGTTCATCTCTGAAATGCCAGCGTCCTTCGGGGGGAACTGCAGTGATGAGGCTTGTATGGTTGTCTGTGTGAAACCACACCCCCTCATTGTAAATCATCATCTCCTCATCCTACTGCTTGTTTCTGTTTTTTGTTGCAGTGTCTGCATCTGGTGAGGGTTTAGGGGTGCACTACATTGGGTTTGTGTTTTCCCTGTATCCTTTCCAGTTTTTAGTTGTTATGTTAGCTGTAGATATGGTTGTTATTGTGGTTGCTGTTACTGTCCTAGTTTAAGTGTTCATTATTTTTCCATTAGTTTTTGTTTGGGTAGTCCTGTTCTGGTGTCTGTATTTGCTATGTTTCCTTGCTCTAAATAATACCTTGCCCTGTTTCTCATTTTACCCTTGTTAGCCATGTCTTTTTGTAAATAAACCTTTTTTCCAAATAGACCTTCCCGTGTCCCTGCCTCTAGCTCTCTGATTGTTACAGAAATTTATCACAATGAGAGCTGCACTGAAGTGTGGAACATAAGCGGCGTTTTTGTTTGTGATGTCATGTGATTCCCATTGCCCAATAACCCTTTAATGTTCCTCCATAAAATCAATAAAAATATTTCTTGTTACTTCTGGGTTCCCTTAAGTCATTAATATTATTGGCATAAAATAGTTAACAATCAATTATTAATGAATTTGGCTCATCCAAATGGCATCTATGAATGATAAAGGGATAAGAATGGATCCCCCCAGCCATCTCCACTGGGCTTCTGATAACTATCAGTCAGTCCCAGGGGCAGCTGAATCACTGCAAAAAGCTCATATGTCATCATTAAAGCAGGAAAATGTCTCTGCTACAAAGGATGTTCTTCCATTTAAATCTCATATAAATGTGAGGATCTGAACTGTATATTCACCCAGCGAATTGCTTTGGCCACTGTGAAAAGTCACCTAAACCTTTTATGTCAATTCTTATATTTCAGATTTTCAATCTTTTGCCTTTCAAATTCCATAAGATCAGAATCTAAGACTGAAGACAACATAAAGGATCTTTTCTCATACTAGCCCGAGGTGGGTGGGTTCATAGAAAGTTAGCCAGCAAAGTCACCTTTTGCCCTGTAAAGCTGGAGAAGGGCTACATCATGCTGTCTTACTTATAATAAACACAACTTGGTGGAAAACATTTAAACGCACTTCCAGATATGGCAGCACAGCCAAGGCGACACTTGTTCCTCATTAGGTTATTGTCAATGTGACTCATAATGCGGTAACAACAACAAAAGCTAAAGGAGGACAGCCTGCAACATGGCATTTCAACACATTTCTGGTGTTTGATGTAATGAAGGCACAGTCAGTTTCCTATGATATGATGATTCCTATGACACAAGCAGAATTAATGATAGATACTTCCCTGATTACAAACATGGCTGAATACATAATTCCATATTGAGTTCTGCATGTCATTCAATATAACGAGGCCTCTGAGAAATCTGCTTTGACTGAGAGAAAGGATTGTTGGCATCATTAGAGACCTCATTACAAAAAAGAGGTGGAATCCTTGTGTTTTTTCCTAAGCATTCATGTACACATTAAGTTTTTGGTTTTAAAAGGACTGGACACAAAAACTTAGGTATAGGAAGGAAAAAAGAAGCGCACAAAACAGCCTTTTATTGCGTTTGCCTCACACACTCAAAGGAGAGACAGGAAGCTAAAATAAAAATGAACACATTGAAGAACACTACAATCCGTCATTATGACAAGCACGGCTTTTCACACATTGCAGGCATTGTTTTTTTGGAATCTACTCTGTACTCTTTCTGTAGCCAAGATGAGAACTGGCTCTCGTTAGAACTACGATCATCAAAATTGTTGTCAAGACCCATCCGTCCTAACTTCACTTGAGAGCTTGCTCCATTCATCATGGTGGCTCTGTGCTTCGTCAAGATGTGGCACTGATGCAAGCACCTGTTAGAACAGAATGCGGACTGTTTTAACATTTTGGTTAAAAATCAAAGGGCTGAAAAGGGAGGGGTCAGTTCTGATTGGCTACCATACAGGGTGTTGTCCAATATTTCTGTACCGGCAATTTGTATGGGGTTATTTGCATAGGGAAAAATATCCGTCATAGCGTACAACAGTGTCCACACAAACATACGAACTGAATTCTAAAGAACCACACTTCAACATATAGAGACTAATTTAACAGCTACACAAAGTAGTCAGATTAGCCACATTAGCGCTCTTACTGCATGTGTTAAGAAGCATTCACAAATAAATGTACAAAAGGTACAAGAGCTTGTAAAGCATATTTTTTTTAGGAAAACACTGTCAGACATGGATGAATGCTGCTGCTGGCAGACAAATGAGTTAAATAAGCAAAATGAAACATTTGCCAGTTACAATGATGAAGAAATCACACTTTATTCAAACAATAGTCTATTATAATGAAGTGGAGACATTCGTCATGGCCTAATCTCATGCTGTGACAGTGAGTTTCACTGAAATGTGTATCAATCATTTCACACACAGCAACATCCAGCAGTGCATGAGATAACTGTCAAAATGTAAATGATCATAAGTGAGAAACCCTCATTAGTTTAGTCAGCGATGTTTGTCAGATTACTTGAATTCCTGGTTTATTTCAGCCTCAGTATCACAGTAACCACATATGATGTGGTGAAACTGGGGAGACTAATAAAAAGACCCATTAGAGGCTACTACGACATCTGAAACTAAACCCCACCTAAACATTTATTGTAATGGTTATTGTAAAGAATAGCGTAGACTGAAATCATGTGATGAAGATCTAAACAGATTTTCTATTCCCCTGCACTTTACCTGAAAAACAAACCCTGAGATGATTGATAGGCACAGAGTGGAAACTCTACCCCTTTCCAACTCCTGATGTGAACCCCAACACCTAGAAACTTTGCACCTGCTAGCTTTGTGATCGAGGGCAGGTTCTTGGTGCATCGAGCGTTTCAGGTTACCTGCAGAACGGGGACTAAGTGCAAGAGCACAGGAGTGGTGCAGCTTCCCCTCACTGACTGAAGATTACCTGATTATTCCCAGGAACCAATTAAAGATTCATGTGATGGCTGTGGGTTTTCACCCCGAGATATTGGGGATGTCGGGAGTTGCAGAATTGAATAAAAGTGCTTCGTTCATCTCTGTCAACAATGTAATGGAGTTGAATAAGGTTTTTTCCCTCTCTCTCTCTCTCTCTCTCTCTCTCTCTCTCTCTCAGAACAAGGTACAGCAGAGCTGTCAGCAGATCCACAGTGAATTCTGAAACAGTGCACCACCCAGTTACTCATTTATAATTTAAAGGCAAATACAGGAGAATGGGATTCAGTAGAAGACACTGCTGAAGGAAACCTCACACCTCTTTGGTTTTATCAAAATGTTCTTATTTAATACAGAATGTGTGATTCATTATGTTCTGCACTGCTCTCATTATAAAATCCTTGAGTTGGTTTCTATGTGCATTTTAACAGGAGTTTAACACAAATCTAGTTTTTTGAGAAATGCACAGGTAAAATTAAATATAACACTCTAAACTAAGTCAACAGTGACAAACATATGATGACAAAAAAGTTTTAGTTTTCCAGGTAAAATTTAACAGTTATATGTGGCCACTTAGAGTATAGAGTTTTTGTGTAGCAGACAGAACCTGATGCAATTTCATTAGCATGTGGATTATTAATGGAAAAGATCTTGAAGAATGCAGTCGCAGAAGGTGGGGGGAAGGTGGATGGAAGGGTAGACGTCGTGCGTATTCTCTTTTCTTCCAGCCTTGACTTCTTCTCTGCTGCCTTCTCCCACCTAACTGCTGTGACTATGTGCCCGTCCATCTGTGTCAGAATTATGTGTGTCAGAGCTTCATTAATATTAACATTGCTATTATGGGCTTCTGCTGCTCACCTCCTACATCCCCATGCACTAAGATGCGCTGGGTGCAAGGAGCCTTGGGACAGAAGCACCATGCTGAGCAGAAGTGTCGCCTTGTCGGGGGGATGAGAGAATGCCGAACTGCTTGTGTAAAGTGTGTCGGATCACAAACGTAACTTTGCAGTCTGTCTGGTAAACCAACAGTGCAAAATTGAAGGTGAAAGAAGCTGACCCTCTATAGTTGATATGCACTGGCTAATTACATCCAACTGGGACTGTTTCACTTTTGATGTTTGACAGAAGACTCTGCATAACACAAGAACAGGATTTCTGGTCAATCTATTCTTCCAGGGTAGCAAATACTGGCAACAAGCTTGAATGTGAAAACCGTGTTTATGAGCAGAGACAGTAAATGCTGCGCCTTACAGGTTTATGGCTACATCTTGGTCAACTCACTCAACCGGGCTGCTTCAGAATGCACTATGGTGCTTAGTGGAATTTAGTTAAGGCTGTCAAATAGAAGTTAGTTCAACCTGCTATTGGAGCAACATAGAATCAAGAAAAAAAAACACTATAATAATGAGTAGCTGGTACTTATTGCAGTGGCTCAGTGTACAGCGTAGAGCTGTTAGCACAGACTTTCAGCATCGTGGGTTTAAATCCTGTCCTGTGCACTGTGCGGAGTTTATGCTTTCTTCTGTACATGTGGGGTTTCACTTCAAGTGCTTTGCCTTCCTGCTACAATCCAAAGGCATGAATCCTTGGCTATTAATAATTCCTAGTGAGTGTGTGTGTGTGTGTGCATGTGTGTGAAAATGTGTGTGTGCGTGTTTCATACCCACCACAGCCTTGACCAGAGTATGGTTTTAACAAATGAATGATTGAATGAATGAACACATTATATTACTAGGAAATCCTCTCAGATGGACCCTTAATTTCCAGGCATTTTCCACTTCTTTGAAGTGCAGTAGGTGAAGATAAGTACTTTATAAAAAGCTAAATACAGTTTCAATCAGCAAATATGCACACATGAAGATTATTTTTAAATCTTAGTTTTAAATGTTATTTTTTTCAGGTCATACCTTTAAGAAAGAAATATTTACACATGTTATCAGTTTAATGTGTACACCTGGAAAAGCCTCTTCAAGTGTTCCTGATTGTTCAAACCAGACTATTTGCAGAAGCATTCAGAAATTATCTTTTCAATTTTTTATTTTAATTAGCTTATAACACAATTTATAGGTTTTCTGGTTTTAACACAAATGTAAATACACATGGTTATTCTTTTTTCAGACATATCTTTTGATACATTCATATTGATAAACATTTCATAATCTTTAGCATTATTTTTAGATTAAAAAGTATTTAGATGGCTTATCAGTTTAATATGTACACCTCAAAGAGCCCCGCAAATGTTCCTGATTATTCAAACAAGACCGTTTTCAGAACCTTTCAGGAGTGTTTTTTCACTTTCCCTTGCTTATATCAGAATCTGTAAATTTCCTTGATTAAATAAAAAAGGCAAATACACATAGATGAAAACATATTCATTTTTTGCAGACATATCAGTTAATGCATTCACTTTGAAAAACATTTCATAAGTCAAGCATTATTTTTAGATGACAGAACACAGGCATAAACTTAATGTTTACTGTTAGGATCACACCAATGTTTGATACAAAGCAGAACGAATCTGCTATCGGGGGGCACAGATAAGATCATTCAACCACACACTACTTGCTAATGATAACTCTGTGCCACTTACTTCGGTAGCTGGTCACATGAAAATGTAGTATCTGTAATAATGATGCAGTTCTGTTTCAACCTGACGTCCTCGTGCTCTTTAAACAATATATAAACAACAAATACAATAAAGTGCATTTGTACTATTTTAAAACAGGTCATTATTACTGCTAAATGCTCTTCTGTCATATGGTGCACACACGTTTATAAAGAACTTTTAGATGCTTAACTTTGACTGTGTGCCAGTGTTTGATTTTCAATTTATTTGAAGTCTGGAAGGTCAATGGACCACATTTTAAGGAGGCGTTTCAGCCAACCAAAGCACATTTTCAGCATTTTAATGTGAAAAACGTCTTTATGTGTTTGATTATGGATTAATGCCCACCACCTAACTCTGAAGACACAGATTAGAAAAATTAATTCAAAATAAATCGTAATACTTAGCTCTTCTTTGGTGAATGGCAATTTTATTTTTTATTTTAATTACTGAGAGGAGAGGTACAGCCAAGTGTCTCTGATTTTGATTTTCCTTAAATAAACAAAGTATTGTGACCTTCTTGTCTGTTAGTGGCTGTGATGAAATAAAATGTACACTCACTGGCCACGTTATTAGGTACACCTTGCTAATACCGAGTTGGACCCCCTTTTGCCTTCAGATCTGCCTTAATTCTTCGTGGCATAGATTCAACAAGGTGTTGGAAACATTCCTCAGAGATTTAGGTCCATATTGACATGATAGCATCACGCAGTT
>JABJVR010000052.1:7789018-7841821 GCA_025773905.1 Chitala chitala | reverse complement strand
TTACTACTATCTGTAATGTTAGGATGCCCAGGAGGGGCTGGGCAGCCAGTCAACCTTGGGCCCCCAGAGGTTTTTTTCGCCACACTGCAGAGTTTTTGGTTCCGCTCCTCTGTTGTTGTCTGGCTTCATTCATTTGTATTGATTTCTTCAATTTTTTGTGTAAAGCACTTTGAGGCATGTTGTTGCGAAAGGCGCTATATAAAAATTAATTGAATTGAATTGAATTGAACTGAATTGAAGGAAGAACTGAAACTTAAATTAAAAGTTAAACAATAGACAACCTCAAAAACTGAAAAAGGTCACTGAAAAACAAGGGGGCAAGGTGCTTCGTATAAAAGCAGTGGTTTTTCCTGACTGGAAAACTATTTAAAATATCATAGAAAAGAGTATGATGCTAAAACTGAACATAGAGTATACAGCCTCTGTAGTGAATGCAGTATGTGGATGGGTGTGGTGAACACAGTATGTTAGTGGATATAGGGAACATAGTTTGTGAATGGGTGTAGAGAACACAGTAAGTGGATGGATGTAGGGAACACAGTAAGTGGATGAATGTAGGGAACACAGTAAGTGGATGAATGTAGTGAACACACTGTGTTAGTGGATGCAGGGAATAAAGTATGCGGATGGGTGTAGGGAACACGGTATGTGGATGGGTGTAGGGAACACAGTATGTGGATGGGTGTAGGGAACACAGTATGTGGATGGGTGTAGGGAACACAGTATGTGGATGAATGTAGTGAATACAGTATGTTAATGGATGTAGGGAACACAGTATGTAGATGAATGTAGAGAACACAGTATGTTAGTGTAAGTAGTGAACACAGTATGTGGTTGGATGGAGGGTGTACCTTGCGTTTTCTAGCAACAGTAAAATGTTGTTTTCATTATCCCAGAATAAGACACAATTTATATCCTGCATTGCACAGGCTGCTTTAACTAGCAAAAAACAACAATCCCCTGGTTTTTATTGGTCCTTTTAAGAAAATCCAGTGTAAATTTTTAAAATGTAGATTGAAAGTTATTGCTATTTTTTTGAATGGAGAAAAATAGTTTTATCACCCCATCTTAAATCTTCAAACAAATTCTCCCAAATATTAATAAAGAAGCACAGTGAAAAACACAAATGTCATCTTCTGAAGAGCTGGTTCTGAATTTTGGAGGGAGGACCTTAGTTCTCTTACCCTTTTGTGTAAATCACATGCAGTGGAACCAGGAAGTACACAGAGTACTATTACAGACAGGATGCTTTTTGTAAATCATAAAATTTGTCTAAGCATGAAAGACAGGAATCAACACAATGCAGGAATAGTGGTCAAACAAAAGAAAGTACATAATGATGAAACAAAAACCAGAGTGCTCTGCATGGTCCATGTAGACTCCATACCTCACAAGGAGTTAATGAAAACAGAGTTTATATTGTGTTTGTCAGGTGCAAGTTACAAAGCACAGGTGTTCAGTAATCAGGTGATGATGAGCTGGAGAATGATGGGCTCCGTGTGTGTGAGTGTGTGTGTGTGTGTTTGTCTCCCTGCCCCCCCCTTTCTCTCTCTGTCTCCCACTGACTCTCTCTCTCACTGACTCTCTCTCCCTCTCTCCCACTGACTCTCTCTCTCACTGACTCTCTCTCCCTCTCTCTCACTTACTCTCTCTCTCTCCCTCTCCTCAGAGCTCGTTCCCAGGGAATCTACAGCTGGTACTTGTGCTGCAGCCCACAAATTTGTTCCACCGTGCCTTCTCAGACATTTATTTCATGTTCAACAAGGATGAATTCAAAATGAAGGTGCCAGTAAGTTTTCTCATGTAAAGAAAGTAGTTTTCAAAATATTTCTTAGTCGTACTGGTATGACACTGTGAAGGTACAGTGATGTCATGCCTGCTTGTCATACCCTCTTCTGTCTCAGGTTATCACGCTCAGCTCGGTCACTGAGCTGCACAGCTATGTGGACCGGACCCAGTTGACAGAGGACCTGGGCGGGACTCAAACATATTGTCATGAGAAGTGGATCTCAGACAGAAATGTAAGTGTAACCAGAGACTGATAGCCTGATCCAAACAAACACAGGCTGACAACAGCCTTGATCAGTTCTTCAAAACTAAAACAGTTCCATCAAAATTAGATGTGCCAGTGACATGTTTCTCTGGGTTTAAATGTCTACGAATTCTGGGATTGACATGGCTAGAAGTCCTAAGAGACAGTTTGACCATTTCTATGGGGCAATAGTACCCAGTGGCGTGGTGGTTAGCACTGTCGCCTCACACCTCCATGCCCAGGACTCCCAGGATCCCCACCCCCAGATCTGTGTGTTTGGAGTTTGCATGTTCTCCCCAGGCTTGGCAGGTTTTCTTTTTAGAGGTCTATTCTTCTCTGTGTGATTATGTCAGGCCATTGAGGGCTTTGCTCAGATGGTTAAAAGAACCGCTCAGACGCTGCAGTCCTTTGGGTCGGAGCTGGCTGAGACTGAGCTTCCCAATGACATCCAAGGCACCACCGACCTTCTGGGCGCCCACACTAAGAAGAAGCACACAATGAAGGTAACATATACAGTGTGTACATGTTCCCAGACAAGAAAGTCAAAATTAATTGTATTTTGATGTTATGGCTTCAGCTAATTTTGACAACAAAATTGATTTTTTTTATGGCGTTGTGTTGGTGGGAACGTTACAGAAAGTGTTTGCTTTTAAGTCATTCTCCCTATCTTCTGAAAATGATAAGTGAATATTTGCTGAGTGTTCCTTGTGATTCATCTGCTTGCTCTCCAGGAGGACCTGGTGTTGGCCCTGAGCCAGGGGAACAGTCTGCTGGAGAACATCAACAAGCCTTTGGTGAAGGATCCAGACTACATCATGAACCAAGACGAGCTAGAGAATCTGGCCACTGTGCAGAGGTGAGAGAACACCACTGTCAATGTGGTCTGTACCCGTCCAGAACTTCGTCCAGAGGACGAAGCTTGTGTTCTTACTGACTATGGACCTCCTGGAACTTCATTAACCATGTGACTGTGCCGCAATTCCACAGTCATTTGTAAGTGACGGCGCCCTGTCCTGGGTGTCCCCTGCCCTGTACCCCGTGCCTTCTGGGATTGGCTCTAGGCTTCCTGTGACCCTGCATTGGACAAGCAGTATGGAAAAAGGATGGATGTAATAACTAAAAAAAAGACATCTTTGATTGTTGGCTTCACTGTGCACATAACCCTTAAAAGGCTACAGTATGTAACAGTAAATAATATACACATACCTTCAGTTTGGCACAAAGTATATAAAATACACTAAAATATGGGCAATGCAAAGGTACCACACAGCCTGTTGATGAAACCATCTAGTCAGTAGTGTACTGTATAACTGAAATCTTTTGAAGCAATGTAGTTTGAAAGGCTGCTTTATAAAACCAAAATAAATTGAAGATATGACAGGTTGTTTGTTTAAAATGTGTAAAAAATTGCCTTTTTTAAGATTTAAATTTTAGTAAATAATAAACGTTAATGGCGAAATGAATTCCAGTTTGGTTTTGAAACTCGGCTGGAATAGTTAACATGCGTTTGGTGTCTAAATCGATGTTTGGCGTACTGAGCTCAGCTTGGCAGTTTGGACCTTGGTGCTTTGGCCTTGGTCCAGCTCAGCCCCGCCCCTTTTTCAGGCTGCTGGCCCAGCTCAGCCCCACCCCTTTTCAGGCTGATGTCCCAGCTCAACCACGTCCCTTTTTCAGGCTGCTGGCCAATCTGAGCCCTGCCCATTTTTCAGGCTGATGTCCCAGCTCAGCCCCGCCCCTTTTTCAGGCTGCTGGCCCTGCTCAGCCCTGCCCCTTTTGCAGGCTGATGTCCCAGCTCAGCCCCGCCCCTTTTTCAGGCTGCTGTCCCAGCTCAGTGAGACAGAGTCGGCCTTCGAGGAGTTCTGGGAGCGGCACCTGTCCAAGCTGGAGCAGTGTCTGCAGCTCCGACGTTTTGAGCACAGCTTCCGGGAGGTAAGCGCAGGGCAAAACGGGAGGCCTGGCCGAGCAGCCATGTCCCACGATGGCATGCTCACAGATTCCACTGCTGCCATGTCCACAGGTGCGAGCACATGTGGACCTCCTTACTGAGAGCTTGAAGGCACCAGGACTCTCAGACGTTGCGGTTGGACAAGTGCACGTGGAGCGTCTGCTGAGAGACGTTAACAGCCATGAACAGAGAGCGTGTGTAAGAGCTGCACTCGTCTATTTCCCTAAATAATGTTTATAATACATGTGCTTTAGTAAACTTCGTTGTTGATGCCTGTACTAAGTTGTACATTGTCATGTTTTTTGGAATTCTTTTCACATGGGACATTAGACACATATTAGCTCATGTTCACTTTTTCTAGTATTATAAAGAAGAAATAAGCAGTAGTCTGGGTTAATGTAGGTCACCAAACTCATTATACAATTCATCAACATGAGTCATATTACTGAGTGGATGAGCCCAGGTGTTTGCATGTGTTACCTGTGGGTGCAGGAGGTCATACAGCGAGCCCAGGTGTTGGCCAATGAGGGTGACCAGCTTGTTCAAGACTCCCACTATGCTGTGGACTCCATTTTGCCCAAGTGCTGTGAGCTGCGATCTGTCAGCAAGAACCTGAGTGCAGATGTGAAGGCCAAAAAGGCATACCTGCTGAAAGCCATGGAGCTACACCAGAACCTGGACAAGGTGAGCCCAGCTGCCAGACCACACAGGGCACTAGGGTGCTAGTCATGCACAAACAGGTCCACTGCACATACACATATATGTCCACTCTACATACATGTCTGCTGCACATGCACTTACATGTCCACTCTACATACACACACTTCACAAACACATACATATCCACTCCAAATGCCACTCAAATATTATATATACAGTGCAGTGTATAAGCATGTTTACATCTACACAAAGTTAATTGTGTAGAAATTATAGCCACTTTATTTTAAAGTACTTCATTACAAATTCTCCCTTAAAAATTAAGTTTATCTCAAATTAAAAATATATGCTTGGACTGCCTTTTAGTCCACCAGTGGTTGCATCATTAAATTCATCATTTAACTGGAAACCTCTTTGTCCTGATTCTGGACAGAACACCCTTCTCCTGATTATTAGAAGAACATCTTTCTCATGGTTTTGAGCAGAACACTCTTCTGAATCTGAGCAAAATTTCCCTCTCCTGGTTCTGAACAGAACATCCCACTCCTGGTTCTGAGCAGGACACCATTCTGCTCATTCTGAGCAGAACACCATTCTTCTGAATCTGAACAGAACACCCTTCTTCTGAATCTGAACAGAACACCCTTCTTCTGAATCTGAGCAATGCTTTGGGTCTTTGATAAAGTATTCACTTCATTTTGTGATTAATTACACCTAATAACTGCTCTTTCCAGGTTTTCTGAGTTATTCTTAAATATTCTGCATGAACCTCCTCACAGGAGTAATCACAGGGTATCTTTTAACAGGTTGCTAGGTGGTGTGAGGATGGTATCTTCCTGCTGGCCTCCCAATCTGTGGACAAGTGCCAGTCCCATGATGGAGCTGAGTCCGCACTGCAGGAGGTTGAGAACTACCTCAGCACAGCAGGACAGGCCAGCCTGCACATCGACCTTAATGCCATTTGGAGGGATTATGACTGTGTTCTCAGCTCTGAATTCAGGGTGAGTTTCTTACCTGGAAATATAAAAGAGGGTTTAACCCAAAAACTAATGAGCTGCCAAGGTTGGAACCACTTACGGTATATTATCTGAGGGGAGAGAATTTGAGTCAAAAAATATCCTGCTGATATTTTTTGTTGGAAATATTGCAGTACTCATAATGTAACATGTTATAATAGTGTGTTGATGTCATGTACACTCAGGAATGGGGTGGGTGACGGGGTTCATTATTTAGGCCTCCCACCCATACTGATTGGTTTGCTGATCTATAGATGTGTACTCTTCTGGTCCTGGCAGGAGAATGTGGAGAAGGTGTTCCACAAACAGTTGTCCACGGAGGAGATGTTTGAGAAGCGTAGAGTCAGTTTGAAGAAGCTGGCCGCCAAACAGACCCGTCCTGTCCAGCCCGTCGCCCCCCGACCTGAAGTTCTTGTCAAGTCACCCCTTACCACTCCTGGTGAACCCCATTCTGTTACTTATATCTTAACAGCACGTCCTCTAACACAAACATCTTGCCCATCCTCAGCTCTTCTGAAAAAAAGGTTGTCGCCATCATGTGGCACATTATTGACAGTACATTTATAAACCTCGGCAAATAGTTTTTGTGTTTTGATGTCATGATAACACGGTAATTATAAGGTAAGGGACATAAAAGCAAATGATTAAACTTTTAGTAAGCAGGGTGGCCAAGCATTCAACTGTTTGGCTAGTATGCTGGTAGATATGAGATTGTGGGTTAAAACTGCATCCATGCCTACTTTTTCGTGATAGGTTGTTGCTTCATCCATAGTGTATCCCCCTTGAGCCCTAGCCTGCCAGGGATAGTCCACAGGTCATCTATTAACCTACAAAGGCTAGGCATTTCATCGGATTAATTATATTAATGTATAGAACATTGAATCTAAGTAAAAGGAATTTACTTTTATCAAAGCAAATAAAAAGAATTATTGTCCTATGTCCTAGTGTGGCATGATGAATAAACACATAATATTTCTGTCTTATATCCTCAGGGATGAATGTTCAAATTCAGCTCTCAACATCATGTGTTCTTCCTTTGTTTACATGGGCTTACTGCAGAGGTCGGGCCTTATAAAAGTCCAGATTGCCCAAGTTTGTGCATATGACTGTCCTATAAATGTCTGGTGCTTTGTCCTGTGTGTGCCTTGTCATGGACCCTGTGTTGCTGGGAAAGGCCAGGCCCCTGTGATCCTAATCCGAATAAGTGGTTTCTCAATCAATCGTTTAACTTTGCTTCATCCAACCAAAATAATCTTTTTCAAGGATTTTACTTCTGTCTTTCAGTACTCTTGGAGCCACAGAAAGCCAGCAAGGACTTTGACTGTGAGGATGGGTTGAGCCATTCAAAGGCAAGCACTGATTTCAGTTCTTCCGCTTCCTTATGGTCTCAGGCACTACACAGAGTTCCAGTACTGGGAGTTGGATCTCGGTAACATTTCCTTATTCTTCTGGGTGGCAGTGCAGGAGTCTTAGTGGAGTTTGTGTCAATTAATCTCTAGGCAGAGTTTGGCCAACAGAGCAACAGCAGGTGTGGATCCGTATCTGAGGAGGAGGAGAATCTGGCCATTCTGAGAGGGTAAGGCTTGGCATTGTGCTCAGGGTTTCAGTGAGTTTATGTCACATCAAAGAGGAGTAATGTTGTAGATTTACATAAAAAGCTCTGTGTATCTTCTTGTAAAGCAAATATATTTACATTTGTAAGAGAAAGGGGAAAAGCTGTTGATTTCATTTTTAATGTAACAGTTGATGTGGTGCTCATACAGTATGTAAGGTCATGAGGGAATGTAACTATTTCTTCTATGTTCAGGCATGTGATGAAGGAACTGCTGGAGACAGAAAGAGCCTATGTAGAAGAGCTATTCTGTGTGCTTCAGGTGAGCAGAACTTCACTGTCATTGTGAAGGAACAGTGCTTCAGGTGTTGGGCTTTGGTATGTTCCTCTATTAGTTCCTTATGCTCACAGTTTCCAGTTTAATACCTGCCTCACACGGTGACCTCCTTCAGAGACATATTCTTAGAGAAAGACGTTGCTCCTACAGAACTTTTAAAAACCATCCTCTCTTGTGCAATGTGCTCTAGGGGTATGCTGCCGAAATGGAAAACCCTGAAATGACACACCTCATTCCAAATGTGTTGTTGAACAAGAAGGATGTCCTCTTTGGGAACATGCCTGAGATATACCAGTTCCACAAAAGGTAAAGGCCACCCCTCTGTCTCCGTCAACAGCAGTGAGTAGACATAAGAATAGGGATTATACCACCGTCTCTGAACTTAAATGGAAACCACCACTTCTTTTGCATATCTATTGAAAGAAGAACAGTGTTCAATTAAATTAAATTTAATTCAGTGAATTTTTACATAGCACCTTTTACAGCAATGTGCTTCAAAGCGATTTACAGAAGAAATTGCAATTAAATCAATATTAAATAGAAAATAGATGTAGATCAATATTTTAAGAAAATAGATCGATATCAATATATATATTAACAATAAAAGTGTTGTTGCTGGCAATTTTTAAACATTTTTCTAAATCCATTCATTTATGTACAAATGCACTTTCTGGAGCCCAGGTTTATTTCAAAATTTATATAGTTATATTACAAAAGCACTCTTACAACAAAACAGTGCCTTTAAAGATATGGCTATATATATTTTAATATATAGTAAAATAATGAAAACACCTTATAGCAGACAGACGTGATGTAATTTGACTGGCATTGTATTCTTATGTTACTTGTACATTTTCAAAAGGTAAGCACCTCTCTCTCTCTCTCCATCTCTCTCTCTCTCTCTCTCTCTCTCTCTCTCTCTCTCCCTGTCTCCCTCCCTCTCTCGCTCTCTCTCCCTCCCTCCATCTCTCTATCTCTCTCTCTGTGTTCTTTCTCTCTCCCTCTGTCTGTGTGTGTCTCTCTATCTCCTCTCTCTCTCTCTCTCTCTCTCTCTCTCTCTCTCTCTCCTGTCTCGCTCTCTCTCTGTAGTACTTTTCTTAAGGAGCTGGAGGCGTACACAGACTACCCTGAGCTTGTGGGATGTTGTTTTCTTCAAAGAGTGAGTTTGCAGGACTGCTCTGAGATCACCATGCATTAGTGTTTTCTTGGCAGTGTGATAATTAGCCGTAGAAAAGGTAATATCTGACTCTCAGTTTCCACCTGTATCAGATGACTGACCTACAGATCTATGAGAGGTACTGTCAGAACAAGCCCCGCTCAGAGACCTTGTGGAGACAATGCTCAGAGTGCGCCTTCTTCCAGGTACAGATCCTCTCTCTTTATGGTCTTATTCACTGTCCTCCAGGTTAAGTTCATTTCTCTTTATGATCTTCATCTGCTTTGTTTCAGGTACACTCCTTGCCTTAATTAGCCCTTCCTCCATGTGTTTATCTCTGATCTTATTGTCTTCCAGGTCCCCTTCATCATTCTTGTATGTATATTGTCTGAAAGGTCTTCCTACTCTAACGTTTGCTTTTTTTAATTGTTCCAGCACTTCTGTCCTTTAGTGATTCCTTTGATTTTCATGTCTTACCTTTTTCTTTTTGTGGGAATCTCTCTATCTCACCATTTCCATAGATTCACTTCTCTCACACATTTATCAACTTGAAGGGGTCCTATCCTGCCTCACCATAAGTTCTTTGTTTCTTTATAACACCTTTTATATTATATATGTATATACTGTATAGTGTATATGAGTGTATAAAGTATAATATATATGTGCTATATATATCATATATATATATATATATATATATATATATAAGAGATGCTGTTTTCATATTATATTATACTTTATAACCCCTTCAATTATTATATGTACCTGCAAATGTTTCTTATTTTTGAGTGTAGATCTTTTCCTTGTTTATATGTTTGTGACTTTTACTTCTCAGATTCTCTCTCCTTATCCTTAGCCATGTCTGATAACCTCCACCCTTAACAGTCAATGTGTTTCATTTGTCTGAAACAGGAATGCCAGAAAAATCTTGGGCACAAACTAGGATTGGACTCATACCTGCTAAAACCAGTGCAGAGGATAACAAAATACCAGCTATTACTGAAGGTATAGTGTCTGTTTGTCTTTGTGTTCTGTATCCTAGAAGTGTGTGTGTGTGTGTGTGTGTGTGTGTGTGTGAGTTAGAGGAGGGTAGCTGTATCCCTGCATGTGTCTTTCTATGTTTTTGTATTTTCCCAGGAAATGCTGAAGTACAGTAAAGGGTGCGAGGGAGCTGAAGACCTCCAGGAAGCCCTCACAGGCATAATGGCCATTTTGAAGGGTGTCAACGACTCCATGCACCTCATTGCCATCACAGGATATGAGGTAAAGCAGATACCTCTCACCTGAAAGTGATGGACTTTTTAAGAAGTGCTTCCATGGTTGAATGGGATGAAGATCATCGTACGTGTTTCCCAACAGGGTAACCTGAGTGAACTGGGCAGGCTTTTAATGCAGGGTTCGTTTAGCGTGTGGACAGAACACAAGAAGGGTCATGCCAAAGTGAAGGACCTGGCACGCTTCAAACCCATGCAGCGGCACCTCTTCCTGCATGAGAAGGCCCTGCTCTTCTGCAAGAGGAGGGAGGAGAACGGCGAGGGCTACGAGAAGGCCCCATCCTACAGCTTCAAGCGCTTGCTCAATGTGAGTAGGCTTTGCACAGGGGCGGTGTGGGTGACCATAAAGCAGCAGGTGTGTGAGCACACGTCCTCGGCGTGTAGTTTTGTACCCAGTAATTTGAGAGCGATTCGCTCCAATTTGCATGTTGAAAATGAACAGCACACATGTGCTCACATGTCGTAGTGATGACATTTTAGAGAAATTTGAAATTTTTTGGTTTCATTGTCATTCTTATGACCTCCGGTTTTCTAGGGGTATAGGGTTCAAATGGTCAACGCTAGAGGAAGTTTGCAATGTACAAAAGAACAGCACATGACAACAAAAAAATTGAAAGCAGGATGTACTGTATGTTCTGAACATGAGAAAAATACAACCAACACTGCAAACAGTCACTAGGGAAAAACACATGAGCGAGGACAAGGAAAAAAATAGGAAAACTGAAAAGACATGTACTACACACACCACATGTACTACACACACCACATATATCACGACCTTACACACACCACATGTATCACGACCTTACACACACCACATGTATCATCACATAACAGTCACGTTTACCACTATACATTTTATTAATGAATTCAAAAGTTTGACTCCAGAAAACCAATAGAAAACAAAGAACAGTACTTAATAGCTCAAATATAATGCATTAACAAATTGCATAAATACAGGTACAACATAATAGGTATACAGTATAGTGACATAAAGCTGGTGTTATAGTGTTTACACTTCACAGCATGGAAAAAGTGGTAGGCTTTTGACAGGTATGAAGAATGAGACTTTTAACACACACAGATGTGTCTGTTGGTTGGACTGAACTTGTGCTGTCTTGCAGATGAGTGCTGTGGGTATTACCGAGAGTGCAAAAGGAGACCACAAGAAGTTTGAAATCTGGTGCAACTCCAGAGAGGAAGTGTACATTGTACAGGTACGTGAAAGGCACTGCAGTCACATGTCAGTCTCCCCTACAGTGACAGGTGGAGGTGGATGGCCAGTGAAACACTACAGTGGTTGCAGTGGGGAACGCTGCCCATCCACTTTTTTGTGTCTGTTCACAGGCCCTGACAGTGGACATGAAAACAGCGTGGGTGAATGAAATTCGCAAGGTATTAACAGGACAGCTGAAAGCTTGCAGAGGTAAAGTGGATGGTTTCATGCATTTCTGACAGTCTGACAGCAATACCTGGCAAGAGACTGATCAATGCTTCATCTCTGCTTTAGAGTATAAGGATAGTAAGTTGTTAATGTGTGCTGGATATATGCCATTTGTTTTAGTAATGATAAGTGCAGCTCAGCTACAATATCACTCATAGTGGTGATGTGTTTTTCCTTAAGATCTTACAGAAATTAAGAGATAAATCATATTGTGTCATTTGTCTTGTTGTGATAAATCTCTCAGAGGCCAGTCAGCAAAGGACCCCAGATCAGACCTGTGCTTCCCCTGTAACAAATGGTCCACCTACAAGCTTTAGGTGAGTTCTCAATTTAGTCACACCCCACTGCGGCACAGAGACAGTCACCAGTGTCATGGATACATTTAACACAATTTCATTAGTTTTTATCAATGCTGAAAACTAACTCCCAGAACCATTTTTGTTATATGCGTGTTGACGTCTCTGAATGGTTTCACTTCTGAGATTTTAGGCTTAACTACTGTGGTTTATGGAGACTGTGTTAATTAAAGACAATGTTTGATGTTTTCATTTTGCTTTATTTGAAGAGCTTGTTACACTTCAAGTGGTTTGCTGCAAAATGACACCCCTATTGCTCTGCAGTCCTTTCAAAAGCAGTCAGAAGAGCATGAAGAAAGGGGAGGAGAAGACCGACCTTTGTGGTCTTGAGCCAAACTCCTCTCAGAGCGCAGAGAAGGTCAAAGGTGAGAGGTTACTGCAAACAAAACTGAACCAAAACTCAGAAACTATATTACAGGCAAAAACCTGACAACAATCCTCCATTATATCTCTGTCTACACACTCACCCAGTCTACATACTAACAATAACATCCGAGTTAAGCATGAAGCATTGGACACTTGGTCTGATTGATTATTCTGAATTTGGTGGGCGTTACGTATTTAACTGTGGTGCACAGGCTCTGAAATCCTGGGCCTGGATAATCTTCCTTAACATGCTCTGAGCTCTTTTTCTGCAAAATGTCTTCTATCCCTTTTTATCCTGACACATACACACTCTAACTGTTGTGTTCTCCTCTTTCTCTCCATATATTCTTTCTCTCCTTATATTCCTTCTCCTCCTCCTGTTTTCACCCCTATTCTCTGCCCATCTGTTTTCCATTCTGCTTACTTATACAGTGGAGCCTTTCACAAGCCCCACGACAGAGAGGGTTGTAGTCAGTAAAAAACGCTTTTCATTACAAGGTTTTAGCAGCCTCAAGAACCAAAAAGGTAACAACACACCCGAGAAAACGGTCTTGTGTTTCTCATGTAGAGTTTCTCTGTTAGGCCTGACACTACACACCACGACACCTCAAGCTTACAAGGTAAAAGTGAACATGGTAAAGAACAGTTTTACTAGACTGTAAAATAAAACATTTGCTAATTTGTGCAGTTTTACTACTGCCAGGTGTTCAGCCTTCATGTGCTGGTTACTTAGACAAACTGTAGCATTTGTATATATACAGTATAAGTGCTCTTTGTATAGCATGTCTTCACATCACATATACTTACATTGTATATTTCACTAAGACATCAAAGAGAATTCAAAAGGTTAAAAACAAACCATATGTTGTTATTTAATTGTTTTCAACATTGAATTCAGTTATATTATTAAACATATAATTTGAAACTGAATATAAATTTTTAATGCTAGCTATCTCAGTAATTAGACTAATTATAATTAGACTAGCTAGCTGTTGATGATCAAGGTTGGTGTAATATAATTTCAGATTTTTACAAGAATTAGTAAAATTCAGTTGAAAAGTTTAAAGTTTAGACTGAAACAATAAAAATCCCACAAATTCTCATTTCCCATAAATTCACATGAAAATTTCCTCTAAAAATTCTTAAAATTTTGCATCCCTATTGGGCCCACGTCTAAAGGCATGTATAAACGTATACTCTAATAATTATTTACATATTAAAGTAACAGCTAATTAAAAAGACATCAAATTTTATTGCAGAATATGTTTGAAGCCCAACAAAAAAATGCACCTTTGTTATTAGCTGAATATCAATGTTTCAGTACTGAGATGTTTTTCCGTCCCAGACAAATGTAAAACACGACCTCCTTCCTTTGACAGACCTTGAATTTCCACTTGCTAAAAGTCTAACACTACCATTGGTGCGCCTCTCTATTCCAGGTACATACACAAACCCTTAGAAGTTTATAAATTATAGTACTGAATCCTTAATAAATTGGGGATTTCTCCAATAGTTCCTTTAACCTTTCCAGTAGACACTTCCTTTAATCAGTCAAGTGCTTTATGGTAACTGGCTTCTACTGCTATAAGGTTAGCTTGTTTTTTCTTTCTGTTTCAGCCTTCCTTTACATCCTGTTCTTGTTCTGTTCTTTCTTGCATGTGGCTGCCAGGATCTCCCACCAGCCCTAGCAACAAACCCAAGCACCATGAGATTAAGAGTGACCTTACTCCCTTTAACCTCAGAGGTATTCCTGCCCAGCCTCACCTCCCTCACCTTGCAAGAAAAATACACACCCTGAAGCAATGTATAAACAGGATGATCACTGGACAACTTTGTGCCTGGGGGATGCTTATGAGATATATTCGATTTTACTAGATAGGGAGCTTTTTATAGAGGATAACAACAGCAGCAACAGCCCAAGGAAAGCTAGGAGATGGTCCTAATAGCAGGGGCTAGCTAAAGTTCTTCTGTGAAGGACCTGGTAATTTTCAAGGCACCTGAATGTGTCACCTGAACTTTTACTTTACAATGTAAATCAAATCTTCTCGGGCTATGTAATACAAATCTTCTCGGGCTTGCTTGCATGACTGGAATAGATGGGTACAGGCGACAGGATCAATAGATGGGTACAGATGACAGGATGAATAGATGGGTACAGGCAACAGGATCAATAGATGGGTACAGGTGACAGGATCAATAGATGGGTACAGGTGACAGATGCTTTTTTCTATTGATACTGCTCTTCCATGGATGTTTTTAAAAGCCTCTCGCTCTGCATTGCTGCACAGACAGAAATTGGTGCTTGTGCACTCTGCACACCAGCAAGGGGAGTGAAATGCTGCTGTTATTTCAGAAGGTTAAAGGCTGATCGTTAAATAGCCAGCATGCCACAGCTTGTATACACACACACACACACACACACACACACACACACACACAAAACAAAAAATTATGAATAAGAAAATAATGCAGGCCAATGAGAAAATAAGGCAGGAAACTACAGAAATAAAAGAAGCAGGGAATTAGCGCCCCCTGCTGAGTGTGTGATGTGAAAAAGCTTACAGAATCACACCTGGTATTCCCAGGTGGTCTTCCAGGCACAACCCTGCTTAGTTTGCAAGATCAGACAAAAGCTGTCATATTCAGGGTGGCATGACCATAAGCAAGAACTTCTATTGCAAAAAGCACCTTTGTGCTTCACTAGAGTCCGTGGCCTAACTGGTGTGTTCGGTGCATCATCTACTTTAATAATGAACAGTGCTGTCGCACCTTCCACCCCCTATCCTATGCCAATGTGGAATGACTCCATCAGTCTATCATACAAGACTATTTGAAAACTATATATATATATATATATATATATATATATATGTATATATATGGGTCCATATGAGCCCAAAATATGACTGATGTTATTTTGAATAATAACACTTGCTTATTTTCACTTGAAGCACAGACACCTGGTAAGGCAGATGTTAACATAGATTTCGTCGAGTGGTTTGAACAATATGAATAAGCTTCACCTCCATCCCACCTTCAGTGCCAGTAAATTGCTTGAGTTGGCTAAATAATATTACAAATATCTTATTGTACAATGTAGATGAAAGTATAGTATGTACTATGACTACCAATTAACAATGAATACTGGATAAGGCTCCTAAATTCTAATTACAAAAAAAGTAATTAGTTTGTAGCTACTTATCCAGGAAGGTGTAATTCATGGTGGGTGAACACACATGAGCCATGGATTTGAAAGTTAACGTTTCATTCCCCTGAAAGGTGAGTGTTTATGCACATATATGTGAGGGGGATGGAAACAGAAGAGGTATACTGCTCCCCTTGCTGTTATCCAATTTCTGCAGTAGTACCACATGGTGTCTGCCATCAGCTACATTCCCCTTCTGTTACCTGTCCACCAGGCTGGACCAAGGTTTCCATTTCAACAGATGCCTCAGAGGAGAATGAGGACTACTCCAGTGCCGAGGATCCCGTGAACTCTGACACTGAGGAAGAGGATGGCAAGAAGTCGGTGAGCTGAAATAACCAAACACTCATTTGTTTCTTCCTTTGTATTGTCAGATTTTACTGTGCTTTCATTTATGTAAATAATTACCATTCACTGTTTTTGATTTTGTCATGCCATCAGAAATACGTAGTGGTGGCAGACTGTGACAAAGGGCAGCCCCAGGAGTTGACAGTGAAGGGTGGAGGCATGGTGCAGCAAGGCAGTGAGGAAGAGCAGGGGCAAAGGTGACCTCTAACTGGGCCCCGCCTTTCACTGGGCACCACACACACACCTTACATCATGTTTACTTCATGCGTTTCACTTATCAACAGTGTGTTTTCCACCACATGGACTGGCTTTTTTTGTCATATGATAAATGGTATTTTTGTCAGTATGAAATTTGTTTCTGCACTGGTGCAGGTCTGTGAATCTAATGATCAGCAAACAGGGTCGGATTGCAGATGCAACCCCACCATCTGTTATCAGAGAATCCAGTTCTATTCAGTCTCTCAGCAGTTCAGGTAAAACACAATGTTAATACGTTCTGGAAGCAGGTGGACCTGCACTGCACATGGATGATGTTTCTGTATGATGGATTCTGTTTTCCTCCCTAACAGAGCTTGAACCCTGATTTGGTTTGTTCTCATCTCGGTGGTGTAGAAGGTCAGGTGTCACAGCACCTCCACCAGTGGCAGTAAGGCTTACGTCAACACCTGTTGCTCCCTGGCAATCAGCCCCACCTGGCAGCCAGTGAGGATCTACTTCCTTCCTGAGAAGAGCTTTTTTACTGTCACTGAGTACACAAACGTTACAACGCATGTGGTTCTCTACATTTCACCCATCACCTGAAGCTGTCATTCAGCTGTCTTGGGATCTAGTCATAAGTCTTGTTCAAGGGCGTAGCTCTTGGCTGGGATTCAAACCGGAAGATTTCCACATCCCAGCCGGATGCTCTTCCCTTTGAACTGCTATTGACGTCTGTCTACCAATAGCCATCTGTCTGTTTATTTGGTGAAAAGGGAAGCGTCTGAGCAAAGCAAAAGCCAAGGCACACAGCAGAATGATTGTCTCATATGGAGATACAGACAGACCTGTTTCTATTAACCCCTGAAGGTGCAGCTCAGACTCAGTCATCAGGACGGGACAAAAGGATGACTGCGAAGAACACCTCCGTGGACCTCTGTGTTTGATTCTTCTGGTGATGCTGCATTCATCATCACAAAGCTAAAACACTGTATGACCGTCACTGAAATGGACAAGTCAGTGCAAAGGACTCTTAATACTTCATCAGTATTGTAAAAAAATATGTTGTGTAAATGACAGGTTCTTGTATAGAGTGTATACCTTGTAAAAACAACATATTTATACTCGTGTTAAATCATCTTTTGTTTGTAAAATGTAAATATATTACACATAAACACACTTAGAACTGTTTTAAGGAGCTACATTGATTCCCAAATGTTTAGTTTCATGTCATACGTGTAACTAAATGAAGCCCCACTTGTGTGTTTTGATGAGAATGTTTCAGCCATACAATCTGAAACCTGTGACAAACAGACCACATCACAGATGCCTTACCTGAAATTTATTTTTTGGTTCTTAAAGCACAAAAGCAAGTTATTTCACTGTACAGATCTCAGAGTACATTGAGTCCTCTGGTGTGTCCTGCATTCTGACTCGTCCTGGTTTACACTAACCACAGTCACTCTTGGTCACTCTTGTCTTTGTGAAACATTTGCTCTGCAGCTTCAAAGTGAAATGGCACAGATTCAAACAGTAAAGCACGTTCAAAGTCACTGGCTGCTATTTTTAGTCTGTCGTTTTCTTGAGCTAACTGGAAAAAAAGGCGTGGTGGGAAGGTATGTAAGTAAGTAAAACTAAGTAAAATGTATTTATAAAGTGCATTTTACATACAAAAAGGCCACAAAGTTCTGCACAAATATATAGTAAAACAAGAAACAAGGCGCAATGATAATAATACATTACTACAATAATACAATACTAGTAAAAAAATATATAAACAGCGTACTAACCAAAGGCCTGTCTCAAAAAATGTCTTTAATTACTCATCTATGTCCACCAAGGGAAACGCTTTTACGTGTTTTGTTCCATTAAGGCGCAACAGATTGAATCGCGCGGTCACCTTGCAGCTTCGTTGTGGTGCAGGAAGGGGGCGCTGTTGAGTAGATGTGAGAGTCTGACTAGTCGTGCTGCGTTATACAAGCTTGCTAATGTAACCGGGGCATGACCGTGCAGGGCTCTGTGTGTAAGAACCAGAGGCACACTAAGTGAAGATATTTTGCTGGTACACTTGATTAGCCACTGGATATAAAGCAGAATAACATTTAAATCTAGTTTAGGACAAAATTATTCCTGACAGCTATGGGACGTAAATTTCAGTACATTTGTGTAACCTCGTCGATGATCATGTCAATACTGATTCGTTTTGATTTATATCGCAAGAATTATAACCACAGAATAATGATATTGTACTTTAAAATCCAACTGCAGCTCTTTCAGTCACATAGGTCATCGCACGTTTGTCTTTATCTCAGGAAGAGAGCTCATTATCGGAATTACTACACTTCGTTGTCACGTGGGACTAATAATAATAATAATAATAATAAACATTTTATTGTATAGCACTTTCAAGGACACTCAACGTCACCTTACAATTAATTTAAAAATGGAGTAAAAAGGAAGGCAGAGTAACACAGAAAATACATAAAAAGTTAAAGAATTCAAAGTTTTAAAGTAAGAAGGTAAGCTGAAAAAGATGCATTATAAGCCGTTTTAAATGTTTACATTGTTATTATTATTGTTATTATTATTATTATTATTATTATTATTATTATTATTATTATTATTATTATTATTATTGCAGTAATCACCATCCTGTTATTTGGCACAGAAGTTCACATTCATGCGCATTACTTTAAGCTAGGGTAAATCAGAGCGAATGTAGAAAGGAGCGCTACTGAGCATCCTGCAGCGACGATCAGCCCAACCGAAATGCTGTACTGCCCTCTTAAAAGAGTCGGCATCCTCCGGTTTGCTCATACGCACATTCCTCTGACGTTTATCCCTGTGTACACAGTGCTGGCCAGACCAGAAAAGACGGCTCCGTTACATTCAGGCACTAACCAGACGGCGAGACAAAGATACAAAATACACCCTTACGACGTAAGTATCCATCTTTAAACACACATCAGTGCGTCAAATCGAGGCGAGGGATGATGTTTAATGATGATTATTTTGACGTCGTTCGAAAGAATCGAAAAGCCAGAAAAAAAAAGAAATCATGAAATGAAGCCGCAGTCCAAAGCTGGTGTTATTCACCGGTTCGGCACATTTTCCTTCTCGGCTCTACGTGCGCTGTGCGCAGGTCGGACCTCAGTCCTGTAAAAGGACGCAGGTCGGGACATCAGTCCTGTAACAGGACGCAGATCGGGACATCAGTACTGGATGGGGTCCCGATGCATGCTCAGTCCTTATTCTCTGCCAACACGATTTTAAGTATGTGCAAAAAAGCCGGCGTTAGTTACTAGGCTGATGTAAGTACATTTAATAAATGTTCATGAAACATACATATGTAAATCGCATCACGTAACACAGCATGACATTTTTAATTGCATAAAATATGTGAAAGAGGAAACGTTCATTTGAATGTTTGTTTCTCCCTCAGTTTATTTACTTGTGTATTGCTCCCTCGATTCCGAATAGCGGGATTACAAGTACACGTACTGAGATACTAACGTGTGTCCCTGCCTTGTACACATCACCCGTGTAAGTACGTCACGTAAAAAGAGCCGTCGCCAAACCGAGCTCGGGGCTTCATATCTGACCTTGAGTAAAACATGATGTTAGTTTTTCTAGCTCTAACACAGTAGTATCTTGTGGTTTTATTATCGTTTTCAGTTTGGTTGCATATTTACTCTATGAAAATCGTTGGATTTTTTATGTGGTGTGTATCACAGCTTTTCACATATATTTGAACTGCATTTTCTCTGTTTATGTTAACTGTACAAATACAAGACATTGTGATCATTGTAAATTATGTCTTAATTCTTGTGCTGATGGATTTCTTTCAGGTTTGTTGTACTAAAAACATTTGAAGATTGAAGAATATTTTGCTGCCTTCAGAAAGTGACTGGTATACTTAATTTGTGCTACATGAGTAAACATAGTCATAAGACAAGATTGCAACATTAAAGACTGTGTTTTTAACGCATTCCTGGTTTACATATGTCATGTATTCTGCAGCGTTTTTACATTACCATTTTTATCTGTGATGAGTTTACTAGTGGAGGTCCTCTGACCACTAGCCACACAACACAACTGTTTCTGACCAATCCCTGATGTGAAGCACCCTTATAATCAGTGGTAACACACATTCATTGGTGTGTCACATGTTTCACCAAGCCCACCGCTTTCCAGCTCTTAATTCACTCTCTCTTGGGAGCTCGGCCCATGTGAGATGAGCAGAAGGCGGAGCTAACAGGTTGTTAATGAGAACTTTGAACACCACCATCCTGAGATAAAGCACATTCTTTTAAAAATAACTCATGTGACACATGTTCAGATGTGTCGTAAAGTAATTCCTGGGTATTGAACGAATGCTGCATTGACAAGTACAGTTCCATACTACACTCAGGAGAGTAAAATGTAAAGTGTTATCTGTTCATAGTATGTTGTGAAACCATGAAGCATTGGCCACCTTTTTATTCTGTCATAAATAACTGGTTTAATTTGGTCAGCTGACAAAGATTGACTCTCATTGATCAGGTTTATGTTTAAAAATGGGTGTAAAGCAGCTGCAGGACAAACTGTCTTCTCCCGCTGCAGGGTCGGCACGCGAAACAGAGGTTCTGTGACGATGCCTCTATTCGGGAAATCCCACAAGAGTCCCACTGAAATTGTGAAAACTCTGAAGGAAAATATGTCCATCCTCGTGAAGCAAGACAAGAAGAGTGAGAAGGTACGGTCACAGAACAGCCACGTCAGACACGGAGCACACGCTAAGTGTTCACACTCACATAATTAGCTTTCCATCTAAACGTTTTCTGAGACTACAGCGTTCAGCCAAGAAACGTTTCTAAAATAGCAACATGATATAGGACTTGCTGTAGAGTTTTATGGTTGTCACCATCTATTGCAATGACAGTGTTGCCTGTTATGACCTGTGATATACTCTGGTTACGATTTGGGGTGTCACTTTACTTTGACATTCACACTAGGCAATACTTTGATTGCCTCTGATGCTTCTCCTGTAGTTGTACAGCAGTGAGAAACCTCTATCCATGTGACATTTTGACACCAATTAAATGTCAGTCTGTCCCATTTGTCTGACTTAAGTAACTCATCTGTTAAATGATCTTTGCTTCTGATTTCTTAAATTATCTAGCTGGTAGATGTGTCTTTTATGACCAGATGTTTCAAATGCGTCTTATAAAGCATTCTGTCATCTCAGGGTGGGGCTGTGGAGTCAGAGTCATGAAGTCTGAGTCTGAACCAATTATTGTCTTACTGGAGTAAAAATGTACCCACTCTGATGAAATATATTGTAAATACTGGTGTATGAGTCAGTCCGGCATGTAAGTCAACTCCCAGAAATTAGAGGTGTTGTATAGGTTTAGGTCTATATTTGCCAGATAAGTCAACCCCAAAAAAATGTTGTAGGCTAGGCCTGCAGATGCTTATGTTCATGGTTTGGGCTTAGAATAGGCAGCAGAAGTCAAGAGGAAGTCCTGTTTCTTATGAAATTATAAATGTTTTATTTACTTCATCCTGTTTATGTTGGGGTTATTTTATTATTTTATTTATTATATGATTAATAAGATGGTCAGAGTTTCAGCCATTGCAGTGGAGTCAGAGTCAGACTTGTGGAGTCTGAGGTACCATAAATTGAGGAGTCAACTGGTGTTATTTCTGCATGATGTTTGTCTGTGTAGGGCTTTGTGGAGCTACAGCTTTAAAGCAACCCAAATGAAAATGTTCTTTCATTATGAAGGCATCAGAGGAGGTTTCCAAATGTCTAGTAGGAATGAAGGAAATCTTATATGGGACCAACGAGAAGGAGCCACACACCGAAACTGTGGCCCAGCTGGCCCAAGAGCTATACAACAGTGGTGCCCTGATCACTCTCATCGAGCATCTACAAGTCATTGACTTTGAGGTGGGACCTCAGTTGAGAATATGGCTCCCGTAGCGTATGAGTCAGGCTCAATTGTTTTTGTTAGACATCAGACTCATTGGAATGATTATATCATTCAAGCTCCTTCACAGCATGGTGCATGTTAACACTTTAAATTGGATTCCTTTCCAAAAACCACAGGGGAAGAAGGATGTGTGTCAGATCTTCAATAACATCCTTCGCAGACAGATTGGCACCCGTAGTCCAACTGTGGAGTATTTCTGTTCTCATCAGGAAGTCCTCTTCATCCTGCTCAAAGGGTAAATTTGCCTCTCTTGCACAATACAAGACATGAATACAGTTGATTTTTTGTACTGAACCTACAAATTGGGAAAAAGCATCTGCCAAATGAGAATGTAATGTAATGTAATAAAATCATTTAACTAATTATATGAAAGTGGCAACCACAAAACAAAAGGAATACAAGTAACAGTTCTCATCCCACAGGTATGAGACACCCCAGGTGGCATTAAATTGTGGTATCATGTTACGTGAGTGCATTCGCCATGAACCTCTGGCCAAGATCATCCTGCACTCAGACCACTTCCAAGACTTCTTCAGTTATGTCGAAATGTCTACCTTTGACATTGCATCCGATGCCTTTGCAACCTTCAAGGTCAGCTGTGCACTAAATTGTCAGACTTATAAAAATAAAAAAAAATTCAACTTCATTAGTCCATATTTTTAAACCAAAGTCATGTTATTTAAATACATTACATAGTATTTATGTATCTTCAATTGCCATTGATATAAGTATCTTAACTGAATTACAAATGAATATAATTAAGTCCCTCTATGTGTAGGTTTCACTTTGCAATTAAATTACCAAGAATTAGTTTTCATTTTTTGTTTTTACAGGATTTACTAACAAGACACAAGGTTCTAGTAGCTGAATTCTTGGAACAGAACTACGATAATGTATGTATGAAGAAAGAAAAAAGCTTTTGCACATATATACATCTCATTTGCTTGGTGAAAAGGGTATAACAATGGTAGTAGTGAGTTCCTGTGTATGTCCATGGTCATTATTACACTCACATCCAGAAGAGCTTGTTGTTGTTGTAAAGTTGTTGGGTTTTGTATTATTTCAGGTTTTTGGACATTATGAGAAGCTGTTGCATTCAGAAAACTATGTCACAAAAAGACAGTCCCTGAAGGTATGTACACCTTCTACTTATTAAATTAGTGAAATACATGTGCAGAACAAATAACTGAAACGTTTAAGAGGCTAAAAGTTGTAATGTAGGGCACTCAAAAAGAATTGTTGAAAGATTTGTTTTTGGTCATGCTTGCATGTGTGTAAAAACAAAATCAATGCTGAAACTGCATACAGAGCTACTGCGTTTTATTAATATTTAGTCGGCCCTGCTCTAGCCTTGGTGATGCCCTCACACCACCTAGGAATACCTTCATTAAGGTTACTCAGTGATCTAAACATACTGTTTCCCATGAATTCTGTACTGAAAGGACAACCTTTGAAACACATGAAAACCCTTTGGTAACTACCAGAATAGCACACATGTACCACTAAATTTGAGCACTTGTTTTTTGATAGCCAGCATAACTACCTTTGTATTCAGTGTAAAATTTTTGTGTTAACTGAATGCTGTGGTGTGCACTGCTAACGTCTGGCTGTTACTGCCCCTGTGCTCCAGCTCCTGGGGGAGTTACTGTTGGACAGGCACAATTTCCCCGTGATGACACGGTACATTAGCAAGCCAGATAACCTCAAGCTAATGATGAACCTGCTTAAGGACAAGAGCCCTAACATTCAGTTTGAGGCCTTCCACGTCTTTAAGGTAGACAACTACACTGTGGGGGGGGGGGCTGCTTTACTGCTTGTCCAGTTTCAGGAGATTTAGCGTGTGGAATTTTTTGTGATATGGTGGCTCAGAGGCTAGCGTCATTGCCTCATGTCTGACATGTCTTTTGACTCTAGTTTGCAGCAGTGTGTGCGTGCGAGTGTGTGCATACATGTGGTCTGGGCATATTTTCCTCATGCGTGTGTGAGTACACTCTGGGTGTTCTGGTTTCCTCCTCCAGTCCAAACACAAGCAGATGAATAAGTGGCTCTAAATTTCCCGTAGCGTATGAATTTTGATGTGTGTGAGCCGCTCATCAAACGATATGGGTTTGCCATCTAGGATGTTCTCTGCTTCACACTCTGTGTTACCTGGGATAGAGTCCTGGCCCTCTGCAACCCTGCCTGATTAAAAATTAATGGATGAAACAAAGGCTTAAATAATTTTGTAAAAATATGCCTTTCAATCATGTTGATGGCTGTGATGGGTTTTGTGATCTCTCTTGAAACTAGAAATTTGCCTTTGCGGTAATGACATCATCATCATCATCTCCCCCCTCCAGGTGTTTGTTGCCAACCCGAACAAAACGCAGCCAATTGTGGACATTCTTCTTAAGAACCAAACAAAACTGATCGAATTCCTCAGTAATTTTCAGAAGGACCGTACAGATGATGAGCAGTTCAACGATGAGAAGACATACGTCATCAAACAGATACGAGACCTAAAAAAGACTTCCTCATAGACGTATTCTTTTTGTCTGGAATAAAGGCAAAAATACTAACTAATTAGGTTTAAAATCTTTAAATATTTATTTGTTTGTTGGAATTTAATTACAATTGTCAACCTATCTCATTCTCATTGTTTTTAATCACAAATGTATTACCACACAATTATTTTATTGATAGCAGCAAATTCAAATGAAAGATAATTCTTTTCAAGGCTAACTGGAGGTTGAGATTACCTCTGACTAGCTAAATGATTAAATCTTTATGAAGCGATGTTTATTAAATTTCGCATAATTAGGAGTCTAGGAATGAATGAAGCTAAAATTGTAATTATCCAAATTCTTTGGACTGTAACTGCAAAAAATGATGTAACAATAATTAATGATCAATGAAAATGTAATAATAACGGTCCCTTCATTTGGCGTTTGGCTGTATTTAGTACTAAGAACAGACTGTATGTATATAACCTTAGTTTAAACTCATAATTTGCAGTTACATTAACATGAGTGAGATGTTTAAATTTTATTTCCAAAAAATTGTGTGTATACATACCAGTACTGAAAACAGAACACTAAAAAGTCATTCCATACAACCAAATGTATATGTAATAATTTTTTTTTTTAAGACATAGCCTCCAGCATACAGCGTAGTTAAATACATAAAGTATCTTTTCAAAATTCATTTCACGCATTGCCTATAATTTCATCATATATTAGGACAAAAGTAAGACTATTTTACTTTTTCTCTTTATATCACGATGTTTTTTTTATTATTATTTCAGAAGATTAATAACAGCATTCAGCAACTGTGTTTATCCATTTAACGTGTAATTCCTTCGATAAAGATGAATGTGTAGTTCTGTTAAACTAATTTTCGTTATTCAGCCTAGTTCCCATAGTTACTGATTGGGAAATACAGAATATGGTTTGAGTGCATTATACATCATATTGGCTGCTAAAAAATTAAAGGGGATCTACCCTTTTTAGAAAGACTGCACCTATAGTCTGACATCGCGTTGTGGTTTGTTTTTCTCCAATGCACTTCAGGTCTCAAGCGCCACGCTGTATGATTCATGGGTTTAAAATGAAACCAGTAAGTCAAGCACATGGATCTGCCTTATCAAATGTTTTCCCTGATTATATTTACGCACTGCAGTTAAACAGAGGTGTGTGCACGTAGAAGCCCATACATTTAAATGCATCAAAAATATAAGTTGTCCACGTTTATAGAAATGGGTTTTGAGAAAATTTTAAAGGAAACATTACCGAGGAAGCCCAGTTCTTCAATTCTTTAATGCGTATAGATTTCCAGCACGTAAAACTGTGGACAGGCTGTTATCTTACAGTAATGAAAACGACATACATTGTTGGTGTGATTTATCAGCACGTTCGTCCTATTATGGCGTGTTCGATGCAGTTTATGAAGCATTAGGATTTGTTCTTTGATAGATTTATTTAAAATCGATTAAACAGAAAATCAACTGAATTACGTGTATGTCATCTCCCCATAAATACCCGCAACAACCTAAGATCGACTGCAGGGTAGTAGCCAGGGGCGTTTCTAACTATTGAAAAAAACGGGCTGAGTCAAGTTTGCCTGTGGCGTGTCTTTATTTTTATTCCATTTATTGTATTCCATTCTTTGTAGGAAGATCAGCAGGTTAGGGAGGTTTATTTACCTTTATGGTAAATAAATATTCTCTCTCTCTCTCTCTCTCTCTCTCTCTCTCTCTCTTTGACACACACACACAAACACACACAAAAGACGTGTGATAAACAAAACATTTTTTTTTTCTTTTTTTATCTCGATGTTGTTAAATCTGCTGTTAGTACTGTTTTGTTCCGTGATTTTAAAAATCAGTCTGCGTGCTTTGGCAACACTGTTTGTCATTATAGTCATGCCAGTGAAGCCTGTTTAAAATGAACTGAACTGAGGGAGCAACAAAACCAAAATTTGACCATCCAGTGAGGTTAGATTGATTCTTCTTGAATTAGCCCAGACGACTAGACTGGTTTTTCCGGTCGGTGCGTTTGGTGATGTTCGGGTGCGCGTCGTTTAGCTCTGTATGCGGTGATTAATTTGTGCCCCCGCTTCGAACGCTGAGTGCAAAAAAAGCTCCGCTGTTACACAGTTTGTCTGTTGTTTTGCTGTTAAACACCTAATTTTTCAAGGCAAATGTATTCGGGGCTAGGTTTAAAATATTGGGGCTGAAGCCCCGAATGATCGGACCTAACGTCGTATTTACCGAGTCCAGAGCCACAGAGGCATTGGGGTGAACCCGGCGGGGCTCAAACCCAGGCAGGGCTCAAATCCACGCAGCCCTAGCCCAGACAGAGCTGCCAGACAGCAGCATCACCCCGCTGAGCTCAAGATACGAGTCCCTAATCAGACTCTTTTCCTGAAAACCGAAGGTGTCTACCAGTATACTCCGCTACATCAGCCTCTGAGCAGCCAGCAACAACAGTTTTCACCCACCGAATAACTACAACATGAAGGATGTTGGAAGATATTGCTTTACTACCATTTTGTTCACGATTTCGTAACTGTAAATTGCTGCAAACTTAGTGATGAATCAGTCCAGAGAGAATGCTGAGCCAAATTTAATAGAAATGATTCCTAAAGTAATATACCTAGGTATTTTGGATTTTTAAATTGGACCAACACTACATCTTACAAATAAATGTGTGCTACAGAGTTACAGCAGAGATATTTCAGTATGCATGAAAACAAGAAATTAAATGCGGTTTAAACTAAATTGTAAAATTTTGGCTATTCAACTGACGTAGGTAAAAATGTTTGACAATCCTTTTTGTATAAAAACTATGAAAAACTAAAATTCATCTTACAGTACCTTGCAAAGGTATTCATACCCCTTGAAATATAATTGTGAAGTGGAAGGAAAATGATAATGGTTTTCAAATTTTTTTACAAATAAATATCTGAAAAGTGTGGTGGGCATTTGTATTCAGCCCTCTGTACTCTGATACCCCTAACTCAAATCTAGTGGAACCATTTGCCTTCAGAAGTCACCTAATTAGTAAATAGAGTCCACCTGTGTGTGATTTAATCTCAGTATAAATACAGCTGTTCTGTGAAGCCCTCAGAGGTTTGTTAGAGAACATTAGTGAACAAATGGCATTATGAAGGCCAAGGAACACACCAGACAGGCCAGGGATAAAGCTGTGGAGAGGTTTAAAGCAGGGTTAAGTTATAAAAAATATCCCAAGCTTTGAACATCTCACATAGCACTATTTAACCCTTCATCTGAAAATGGAAAGAGTATGGCACAACTGCAAACCTACCAAGACATGGCCGTCCACCTACACTGGCAGGCCGGGCAAGGAGAGCATTAATCAGAGAAGCAGCCAAGAGGCCCATGGTAACTCTGGAGGAGCTGCAGAGATCCACAGCTCAGGTGGGAGATTCTGTCCACAGGACAACTATTAGTCATGCACTCCTCAAATCTGGCCTTTACAGAAGAGTGGCAAGAAGAAAGCCATTGTTGAAAGAAAGCCATAAGAAATCCCGTTTGCACTTTGCGAAAAGTCATGTGGAGGACGCAGCAAACATGTGGAAGAAAGTGCTCTGGTCAGATGAGACCAAAATTGAACTTTCTGGCCTAAAAGTAAAACACTATGTGTGGTGGAAAACTAACACTACACATCACCCTGAACAAACCTTCCCCACTGTGAAACATGGTGGTGGCAGCATCATGTTGTCGGGATGCTTTTCTTCAGCAGGGACAGAGAAGCTGGTCAGAGTTGATGGGAAGATGGATGGAGCCAAATATGAGGCAATCTTAGAAGAAAACCTGTTAGACTCTGCAAAAGACTTGAGACTGGGGAGGAGGTTCACCTTCCAGCAGGACAACAACTCTAAACATACAGCCAAAGCTACAATGGAAGGGTTTAGATTAAAGCATGTTCATGTGTTAGAATGGCCCAGTCAAAGTCCAGGCCTAAATCCAATTGAGAATCTGTGGCAAGACTTGAAAATTGCTGTTCACAGACGCTCTCCATCCAATCTGACAGAGCTTGAGCTATTTTGCTAAGAACAATGAGCGAAAATGTCACTCTGTACATGTGCACAGGTGGTAGAGACATACCCAAAAAGACTTGCAGCTGTAATTACAGCAAAAGGTGGTTCTACAAAGTATAGACTCAGGGGGGCTGAATACAAATGCACACCACACTTTTCAGATATTTGTAAAAAAAAAAATTGATAACCATTTATCATTTTCCTTCCACTTCACAATTATAGTATGTGCCACTTTGTGTTGGTTTATCACATAAAATCCCAATAAAATACAGTTACATTTGTGGTTGTAACATGATAAAATGTGGAAAATTTCAGTTTGACTACTTTTGCAAGGCACTGTAATTTCAAGTAAATTTGCCACTCGGGATGACTGACAGCAGGGTTGCCCACCCTAAATATACAGGATGTTCTTCATCTTATTAATGCCCTGAGCACAGCCACAAGAACAGCCAAACTGGGCTACTGAGCGGGATGAGCAAACTGAACTGCAATGAAGGGCCAATGGCCAAATATTGTCTGGACATACTGGTCATTTTGATCTATAGCAAACAAAATGTTTGTTTTGTACGCATTAAAGAGACAACTTAAACATGAAACTTTATCTATTTCTTTATGTATTTATTTATTATTTCTAGAGAACCATTTTTGTTAATTCTTGATGCATACTATGATGTTTTTGCAAACTGGTCATTTAAATCTTTCAAGAGCACCTCAGACATTTTAAACATTTGTTTAGCCTCTCCAAAAACGACATGTTAAATATAATATTTAATATTTTATAAAAACATTCTTGACATGTGAAATTAATTGTTCGTATCTGTCAGCGCTCTGGAAAAGGTTCTTTCAAAACAAAAGATTAATTACAGCCAGGTCTGTAAGTATTTGGACAGTGACACGATTTCAAGTCAAATTTCAAAGATGTTACTGAAGTGGAGACTTCCAGCTTTAATTCAAGGGATTTAACAAAAATATCACATTAACCTTTTAGCAATTACAGTCATTTTTTATATGTATATTAACACCACCCTGACTACTACATTTACACACACACCACTCCATGTTTTTGCAGAATGAAAATTTTGATTTTTTCTCTTCATACATGGAGTGGATTCCTTGCACAGCCCGTTTATATTGGTGCTCTGCGTACTTTCACACTTCCTCGTTTATTGCACAAGTGGTCTTCATACAGCTACGATCCTACAATGTCCCCAGCACGTCTCTCAGAACTCAGAACAGTCTGCCTTTGACGATGTTCCTCCTTACTGGCCCTCAGGAACACTGCCTCTTGCTCGGCTGCTCATCCTCTTCTTGGGGTCTCTCGTGCTTCCCCAAGCAGCCGTCTGTCATTCAGCAGGACACATCAGTAAAACACAGCTGTGTGCGTTCTCCTCTGAGCACAGCGAGGCTCTAACTCTGAACCACTCATGTTTTTATCCATCACCTGCAGCTCAGATTGACTATAGAACCAGGACTTACTTGATAAGGAATTCACTCCCTCCCTGCAGACCTGGGAATTCCTCTGCCACTGTGGACAAGCAAGTAAAATCACAGTTTGTGGTTGGCGATCTGCTTTGCCATTATAAGACAGACAGACTAGACTTCCAAGAAATGCTGCTGATGGCATCAGGCATTCCTGGGAATTCCATGATTGTACTCCAGACCAATAAAAATGCAGTAGTACTAGGACATATTACACACTGAAACACAAACATCTTCATAATCTCTGAATCATTTGTCAGTAAACTTTTAGTATAGGAAAATGCTTTTTTTTAATTTGGAAATGGGAAAATACACTTGTAAGGATTACAATATTTAATGTAAAATTCAAATAAGCACATCTGGAATCACAGCCATCACCATAATAACTGACATTTTTTTGTGTAAAAAAGAAAAGTTTTTAGTGATGCAACTTTCTTAAAGATTGTATAAGCTCTAGGGCCAAAAACAAAAGCTCTCCTGTAGAGCTTAACAGAAACCCTTTCCAGCCACGCTAAGATAACTGCGTATCATGGACAACGTGACCCATCGGGTGCTGAATCACCCCACGCCTGCTCATACTTACGACAAACTTCTGCACTCCCTGCAGATGTTCAAACATCAGGTAAGAGATGTCATTTTTGACTCTACCACTGTCCAGGTCTGTGGTGTAAATCTGCTTGATTCCTGCTCCCCTTATTAAGGGGACACATTCGTCACAAGGGCATTTGGTGACAAACATCATCGTGTTCTCATCGTCCTTAACTTCCATACTCCTGTACAACACAAACAAAAGGACACTCTTGCTAGAGCTCAACGTGTTTCATCTGAGAAGACTTTCACAACACGTGGAACAGCACTAAGGACGTTTTCTTTTTGTGCTCCTCACCTGAAGGTGAGAGCATTCTGCTCAGCGTGGATGATGTATCTATACTTTCTGCTTTGTGGGTCCTGCTGTTCATCATCCATCTGTGGGAATTCTGCATACTCCGAGCCCACTGGGTAAGCGTTGTACCCACAGCCCACCAGGTACATGTGTCCAACTCCATCATGGTTCTCCTGGAATTCCAGATTTCAGGTGACATCAAAGAATCTTTTGAAGAACTTTAAAACAGGTTTTATTTCAACTTCAGTCAGGTCTTTTACTCACAGACTTTCTCTCAGCCCATATAACAGCACCAACTCCCACTTTTGGATCATCTAAATGGACGAAAGGAAAAAGTGTTATAATTTTGAATGGTAATGTTTCAGAAAAGAAAACTGAATGGTAAACTTGTGGTCTGTCTTGTGGTTACATAAAAGATTATAAAATAAATAATAAATTTCATGGTTTGCGTCCTGGTGTGTGTTCAGACTGAAAGGTGTTGGCGATTATCTTAATTCACCACTGATTTTTTTTTCCCTGCTTACAAAAATTCAGGGGGATCTTCAATATTTAAATGTAAACGTCATAGGGGTAAATTTGTTTTCTAAGCAAAATATTATGAACAATGTCTAAAACATTTAAATACAGCGTTGAAACTATTGATACTTAAAACTGGGGTTGACACTGATAAGAAAAAATAATTATTTTAATAGCATAAATAATACGTTAAACTTGTAATACAAACACAAACACAGGTATATCTGATGTCAACAGGCAAAAAGAGCAACATTTTTGATTGGGATTTCATATTAAACAGTGCATGAAACCTCAGTACTTTAGAATAAACAGAAAATGAAGAAGAATGTCATTTGTTAAGTTTTATGTTCTATTCAACTTCATATAACCAGGCACCTTCTCTGTTTTTAAGGACCTGCATATAAGCAGAAAAAAACATATTAATCAGCCATCGGTTATCAAACAAAGGTGAGCAAGAACTCAGACAGGACAGATCACACCACATCTTCTTTTTTACACAAGTTGGGGGGGGGGGGGGGCTATGTCCTCACCTGTCCTATAAGACAACAGCTGTGCCTGTATGATACAGTGATTGGCTACCTCCTGGGACAGCGGCCTCTTCACCTCCATCAAAGAATTGCTATAGAAACCATATCTGTGCTGGAGGTCCGGGAGGCTGGATGTAACAGAGGCCAACACTGCGATCAGGTCCTTCATGTTATGCCGCAGGTTACTGAAGTAGGGCTCCATGCAAAAGTTCTCCAGCCCCATTTTGTTAAGGATGTAGCGGTGCTGTCCTTGGTCATGTAAGAAGAAGGCCCTAGTGAACTCATCCAGAGTCTGTCTTTGTTGTTCATTGAACAGTTTAGCCACATCCAGGCCAGGGTCATCCTTGGCAACCTTCCTCAAGAATTCGCAGCTCCTGGAGGTCTCCTCCACGTACTGCTGCATGTTGGTGACTAGTGGCTGCAGCAGAATGCAGATGTGTGGCCTGCTGTTGGATTTCAGTCTCTCTGCTGCTGCTGCATCCAGTACAGCCAGGGAGATGGACCCCGGTTTGTAGTGACTTCCAACATCTTCATAGCCTGCCAGGAGGCTCATCTCTGGATCACCCGGCCAATAAGATATCCTGTTGACCCCAGCTGACACAGGAAGTTAACTGTCATGAGTAGTAACAGATTTATTTTATCCATACCTCTGAGAAAAATTTTAGTTTCATAACATACTTTTCTTCACATTACTTGCCCTGTGCACACACCACTACCCTAATGACCTATATCAATAAAATATACATATATGATACATTGTAACACATTTAGTACAAAACAGTGTGTCATATGTATACTGCAACAGCCTGTCATTATTCACATTTCACATAATGAATGTAACAGATGTAAATGTGTCCATTGCCATTTTTGTGGAGTTTGCATGTTCTCTGGTTTCTGTAGACCAACGAAAATGTTTCATGTTAATTAATCCTAGTTAGTGTCAATGAGTTTGAGTGTACTGAGTGAGTGAGTGAGTGAATGTGTGTGTGTGTGTCGATGCCCTTTGTAACATCAGCTCTGTGTGTGTCTGTGTGTACTGGGCGTGTGGGTGTGTGTGCGCGCGCGCGCATGCCCTTATTAACATCAGCTGTGTCAGTGAGTGTGTACTGAGTGAGTGAGTGTGTCCCCTGCAAACTCAAACTGGATAAAGACTGTATTAAAATGAATTAATATTTGTTTTATTGTGTATATTTTTTAAATGACACCATGCTAAAGTTAACAAAGACATCTCCATAAGAGGGAACCAGCCTCAGTCTTGACCATTACCATTAATTATCATCTTCAGGCAGGTGGAGCAGGGCTTTCTGGAAAAGTACAGGTCACAGCCCTTTAGTCTCGGTCCCTGCCTGATCACAGCAATCTGACCAGCGTGCAGGTCTGCACTGGAGCAGTGCAGCCCAGTCACGTTCCTGTCCCGGACCACCACCAGGCCAGCGGGTCTGGTCTGGAGAAAAGAAAGGTTGAACTATAATTAACACAGAGAAAGTGCTACTGGCTTTACACAGATCACTACAAACACAGTCCTTCCGCCCTACAAAAATCAAGTTTCAGCAGTTAATAAATAAAAACAACTGTAAACCCCCCCTCCCTGTATCCATATATCACATTAATTAATAAATTAGTCCACTCCCATATTAACAATAACATTAACGGGCCACTGTACTGGAACTATAAACCTTGATTATTAACCTAACCAAACAGATTACAGAAGCACTGCCTTCTCATGTTTATATTTATTGATGCTAAAATACCTGTTTAGTTCCTCTTTTTACAGGAGATAATGGTTTGGGAAAAAGTTCCATCCACAGACTGAGTAACGTGAATAAGTTGACTTTAGAAATCCGGGGCGCATGACCTGCAATACAAGCATGTGTACACAAAACAAATATCACCCAATAAATTAGCTGATATTAAATATTTTAAAAGGAACAGTTACAACACAAAAACCTTACGTTTCTAAATTCCTATTAAAAATTTTGGTGGCCACAACACACGCACCTATAATATAAATGTTTAAATTATATTTTCTCAGATGTGGAAAATGTCTTAATGAGTGAAATGGGTAATGTATTTTGCACAAATGTATGGTTTTAAAAGTACTTTCAAAATGTAGATTTTAATTTAATGGCCTAATTACTAACTAGATTTAATACACGATGTACTTCAAAGTTCAAATTGTGATTGTATTAGGATAAGCAGGCGATGATGATGTTGATGATGATGATGATTAATGTTCTTGCTGGTACCTTTTTGGTAACTTACTGCGATCATTTTAATATGTTAGCGGTATGTACACAAACCTGTTTTTGGCACAACAGTTACCCATAATGTCATGACAGCACTCGACAGGATTAGTGCATGATTAATCCCTAGCCCACAAGCCAGTAACGTATACAATATAAAAGTATCTTAATGAAGACACTGTTAAGTACAAAGTGAGCAAATCTGCCCCCAGATAAAAAAGAGTGTATCTTGCATTCATGCTGTCACCTTGTACTTTGGCGTTGGTCTGTGTACTTGCTTCCTTCACACTGCACTGTCCTTTGCAGCTGAAGCCCACTACACTCCTCCTCTCCGGCTCTTCATCTCTCGGGTGATTCTCCGACGTTGCCATTTAGTACCGTGACAGGCATCGATAATGGTGCCACCCGGTCTTTGCTTTCTCGCACTGTTTTCGTGTAGACCTGCCGATCGCAGCTCTTCCTAGTTCGTGTGACGTCACGGAGGGAAGGCGCGCTCCGCTCCAGCAAACCCACGTGGTCTTCGTCACGTCGACACCGTGACGTGTCTGTGGATTTGTGGAGGACCTTTACTGCAGGAGAAATGGTGAAAGATCCAATGCTGTGTGTCTGTGCGTGTTTCATTTTAAAAGCCATAACAAACGGAAAACAGCAACGGAAATGTATGTATTTATGAGCGTAAATTTATGTGAATAGACATTATTATTATTTTTTGATCATTAAACTGTCACTCTCGCTAAAATCCCGAACAGCAGGTAGAAATGCAAGGAACGTTTTAACTAATTTTTATGTGGTAAACTCGAGAACTCTGTGTGTGTGTGTCACTCAGTATTAACGTTTACTACTTAATTCCTGTACACTGGTGGACTTTAGGGTGGGGGTGCAATCGCCCCTACTCAAGTGACCCGTAGAGTGATGAAAAATCTTGCTTTTTGCTGGCCTTTACATAAAAAATAGTGACATCTAGGTTGGTCCTTCATGTGAAATAGTATGACAATGTGGACAGTATGGCCTACAAAACACGAAGTGGTGAAGTGTTTTAAGAGTGCCCTTCTGGTGGAGAAAATGTGGTGCAATCCCCTATAAAGTGCACTTATTATGGTGCAAACGGTCCCTATAAGTACCCTTCCAATGGACAAGGGTGCTGTGATGAAGTGCTCTCTGTACCACCACTACATTATTAAGTGTTCTTTCTGGTAGAGAAAATAAGATGCAATAATGTAAAGGGGACTTTTAAGTGCCAAGAAAGCCCAAAATAGGTGCCCTTCCAGTGTGGATAAAATGTCATGTAGTGCTGTATACGTGTCTGTTCATATATGAGAATAAGAGGAATCGTCCTATTTGATGTTCCTTCAGTGGAGAAAATTATGTATTTCCATATAAAGTGCCCTTACAATTTAGTAAAATTGAGGTGCCCTATAATTGCCTTTCTGGTGGAAAAATACTCATGAGGTGCCCTCTAGGGTGCCCTTCCAAAAAACATGATGAAATTCCCTTGTAATACAAAGAAATACCTTCTGATGCATGCCTTCCATGATGAGATACAGTGCCTCACTATAAGATTTCCCATACTGCAGGAAAAGTAGATGAAATAAAGTATGTATCCTGTAGGTCAGGGGTCTCAAACTCTAACTAGGGGCCACTGGTCAGGTGGTCTTCTACCTTTAATGTGGTCCAAATAAGCGGAGAGAGTTTCTATGGTAAGTAGCCAAGGAAATAAACATTTGTATTGCTGTATGAAGTTGTTGGCAGTCAGAGTTTGCAATAAATGTTTGAGCGTGTGTGTAATTCCTGCTCAGTGATTAAGCACACAGAGAAACACTTTACAGTAAAAAAATAAATAATAAAAAAACAACAAAAAATTTTGGGCTCAAGAAAACATTATCTTGAATCTCACCAGCTGCCTCTCAGTCTGGCTCATCTAATAAATAATCTTAATAAGAGATTTAAACTATGATACCATTCACAGTGTTAACATTCTACCAGTGTGGGAGATGCTTTCAGAATACATCCTCCTGGGATGCAGCCTGGATACATCATCAGTGATGTTACCTGGGGTCCTGAAGTGTTTCGAGTCTTTCAAACATCATACACTCTCACCCGGGTGACCCAGCCGGGATTGATCAGGTCCCAGCTTGTGTCCAGGTAGTGCTACCCCGATGGTAAGTTCCAAGAGAACGACCTGCTTAGAGGCTTCCAAGATCAGCACCTTGTCTGGCCTCATTGTTGTGACAACAGTTTCTGGGAACTTGAGCTGCTTCCCCAAGTCAACTCTCATCTCCCAGTCTTGCACCATTGTGGGGGATGCATGTCATACAATAGGTTCCCCTTTTTTGCCTCTGTCCTTCAAACAGCCTGAGTCACTGCTCCAGAGTTATGTGTGTGTGTGTGTGTGTGTGTGTGTGAGCATCCATACCAGTATACAATATACAAAACAGTACTGAGTTTTTAAAGTATCTTTAAAATATGTATAAATACGGTAAATTACCCTGGTGTAATCCATGTGCCTTCATGTGTGCTTGTACTTGTGCAGTCAAGTATGTCCTTACCTTAGCTAACGAAGCTTTAGATATTAACTAATATAAGCACAGCCTTTTGTAAAAACTTTTTAATTTAAATACAAATAAATGCAATACCAGAGTACATGTCACTATCAAGGATACATTTTATATACATTTTTTTATTATAATGAAAAGCTGTAAAGTTTAATGGCCATTGGAAGAGAAGATATTCTATGGCATTTTGTTTAGCACTTGACAGTAATCAGTCTCTGGTTGAATGTGCTCCCCTGACTAGCCAACACACTGTGGAGTGGGGGGGGGGGGGTGGTGTCCAGGATTGAGAGGACTTTGGTCAACATCCTCATCTCAGCCACAACATGTAGAGGGTCCAGCACTTCCAAAACAGACCCAGCTCTCTTGACTAGGTTGCCTAGTCTATCTAGTCCCAGGTGTTTGTATTGTCTGGGAAGGAGTTGGAAAGTGTAGTGACAGTCTGGACCAAATGGGTGCCATGAAGGGTCCAGAGCAAGTAGAGCACTCAGAACTACCATGACCGTGATCGTACCGCAGTACTTGTTTTTCCCAGTTAGAGATTTATATAATGTTACATTTTTTGACCAGTAATGTATAGATTGTAGGGTTGTGCAGTATTGACAAAAAACTATCCATCCATCCATCCATTCATTTTCTCCCGCTTTTCCAGGGCTGGGTCGCAGGGGCAGCAGTCTAAGAAGGGACACCCAGACTTCCCTCTCCCCAGACACCTCCTCCAGCTCTTCTGGGGGGACACCGAGGCACTCCCAGGCCAGTCAGGAGACAAACAACTAATATCTTGATATTTTCTGGGATTTTTACAATAACGATAATTAGACAATATTTTGCGTCTTTCAAAAGTGTCAAAAAGTGTTATACTGTATCAGTCCTCACAGTGCCCCCCAGATGGCTGTAGGCATGGTGATGCAGGTAGATGATGGCATTGTCTGCTCTAAGGTAAGGCTGGTAGGCAAACTGTAGGGGATCCGGAGAGGACTTTACCAGAGGACAGAGGAACTCCAGTATCAGTCTCTCAAAGGCTTTCATTATGTGTGAGGTCAACACAACTGGTCTGTAGTTACTGGAGACAGTGGGGTGTGCTTTCTCTGGTACAGGGACCGAGCAGGATATTTTCCACAGCACAAACGCCATACTAGTGTGTCCACATCAGGTATAAGATGAGGGCCTCCTCACAGCCATTCTTGAGGTCCACAAATTTCACATTGTCCTGTGCCGGTTTGCCTCCAAGACCCTCTGATGCAGCTCCGTTAAATTGACTGGTGCCATCTGTAACATACTGCCTGATCTTTGGGGTCTCTGGATCTGACAGCAGTATTTAGCAATTTTAAGGATTGTGATTTTAGTTCATAAATCATAACATTCCCACTAGTGTAACAGAGTATCCTGTGCTGCTGAAAGCAGTTAATAGCTCACCTTTAAGGAAAGGTGCCATTACCATGATTATCAAGCCTTTAGCTTTGCAAGTACAGGTGGTGTATTTAGAACAATAAAAATTTGGACTGCTAATAAAGGGCTGTCAGGAATTGAAAAGGCTGGCAATGTCTACACCATTTTGCAGCATTTTCATATGTTCTTGCCTTTAATGCAGGAGGTAGATACTATTTGAAGCTATCAAAGCAATTTGGTTGATCTGTCAGAGGAAGATTTGCTGTCCAAGCTTCAGCCATCTGCCATTTTTCCACAGAAAAATTATGATGATGAACATTATAACCTTGTAACAGTTAAATAGACACTGGAATAATAGAGACACTGTGAAGACCATTCTGGTTTATCCACTAGACCAGGTGGGTATTGTTCTATACACAATTTAATTTCACCCTCTCTTACTGACTGGTTTCCAAAAATATTAAAGCAGATAGTCTCTCTAGAAAGCAGCACAGTGGCGTGGTGGTTAGCACTGTTGTCTCACACCTCCAGGCCTGGGGTTCATTTCCCGCCGTGTGTGTGTGTGTGTGTGTGTGTGCGTGTGCGTGTGCGTGCACCCTCTGCCCTGGGTGTCCCCTGCTGTACACCCTACGTGTTCTGGGATGGGCTCCAGGCTTCCCCTTAACAGGATGGAACAGTTTAGAAGATTACTGACTGACCGACTCTCTAGAGACACAGAGAGAACCCCTATAAACTCAGAACTTTTTCTTATAATATTGGAATCACAGACCATGGCAACACTGTGGTCGCTGGTAATAGCACAGGGGGTATAACTGCTCAGCTACGCAGACAACTCCAAGTGGACTGTTTGTACCTTTGCATGGGTTATGAGATGTTCTTCACTGGTTAGACTGTTCTTTTATTTCTAGGCATGCATAGGTGCACTGCTCTATTGGCATCGTGGCCAGGGACTTTTGGTGACATTCCTTGAGCAAAGATAGCACTAAGTATACCTAGTACTGTGTGCAAAGGCCTCCAGGCGGCAGTTCGCCAAAGGGACGTTTGCCATCACCAGTTCCTCAACTGCTCTGGTCACACATAACAGCAGACTTTATTTCTGATTTATTTAGTTCAATGAAAACACATTAATTATAGTTGTGGTGGACAGTGTCTTGAAATCACAAGAATTTATTCCTTTACCAAAAGTACTGTCAGTAAAGGAGATGGCTGAATTGCTTGTTAATGTATTTCTATTTTACAATATACCAAAGGACATTGTATCTAACAGGTTCTGTACTATGTAATTTTTGGTGGGCATTTGTTCAACACTGTGGTTTATCATTTGGCAAAAATCTACACTCTAAATGAACAGATGATACGATGTAACCAGGAACATCCACACATTCTGTACACTTATGCAAGGCAACCTTTCAGACTGCTACACTGTTTTTCCCTGGGTAGAATATCTGTTCTTTAACTAGTTCCACCAAAAGCAATTATCCCTTGTTAGTACTTTTAGGGATTTCAGTCCCCAGTGTTTTTATCTACATCATCCTAAGAATGGCCTTCCAGTTGTGGGTGAATGATTATCTGAAGTCTGTCTGCATTTATACATGTCATCAGTCACAACAGGTGGTGCAACTGAGGGCTGATGACATCTTTGACCTATACCTAGATGCTGCCCAGGACAGCATTCACCTCTAGTTGTTTTACTTGGGTTTACATAGAAATGGACACCCTGGATTACGGAGCTGTTGAGATTGTCCAGTATAAACCCAGTTAATTATAGTTTGGATTATCGCATCTTTCTCTCATTTCATGTTTCCTTGTTAAATCCACTGTTTGCCAGCCCCTGCTCATCTACCTTGACATTGCTCAGCCGTGAACTGCTTGGTGGAGAGACTGTGCATTTGTGATTTTTGGACTTTCACAGAGGCCTTTTGTGGACTTCTAAATCTCGTTGACTATAGGGAGTGTGAACAGGGATGGCTGATTCTGGTTGTTTACAGAGGATGCTCAACTCCTCCTTTTACTTCAGACTTTTACAGGGATTACCTAGCCTGGCCACCATCTCCTCCTTGGGGACCACCATAGAACCTCTAAAGTCTAAGCATGGTAGAGGTTGCTTTTGGAGGTGATGTCCAGTAGATCAGTGGAATGTTGGGTGAACCCATTACACTTCCCGGGACTTTCAAACAGTTCAAACAGTTGGTGAAGAAACTGCTGTTTAGGTGGATCTTATCTGACAACTGAGGAACAAATCTGCTTGGCTTCAGGACAATGAAGATGTTAGCAAACTAAAGTGATTGTACTACTTGTGTTTAGCAGCAATTACTTGACAGGGTGTGTCTCCAGTGGACCTTTAGTTCCAGTTAACTGTAACTGGGTTCACATTATTGATCAAACATCCTTGCAAAATTATCAGGCTGTTGTTACAGGTTGTAGAATGGACAAGTGACTCCTTGCAATCTGTATCAGTATCCTGTCTGCAAATTATCTGTACAAAAGCAAGCAATCCGCATCCAGCAGTAATTTTTATATACAATGAAAAACTAAAAATTATGGAAATAAATGTACAGTAATACATTTGATATTGATTCTGCAATTTTTTTCAGTAGTACATTATGGATTTCACTGGCGTTGAAAATGTTTAGAAAATAAAATTTAAAATTTATGGTTAACACAAGGGTGAAGTTTACTAAATTTAAAAAGCTAGTTTCAGGTGTGTCACTGTACAGAATTTTCAAGATTAAAAAACAAAAAACACTACATATACATTAGGTTACAGATTACTGATGGTGGCTGCATCAGGAAGACAGGCCTGAGGTAGCAGGTTATACTGATGTTGGCTATGACAAGAAGCCAGGCCTGAGGTAGCAGGTTACTGATGTTGGCTGCATCAGGAAGACAGCTACACTTTAGCAGGCTCAGCATGCAGACAGAGGTGAATAGTCCCCTCTGTCATGAACGAGATCAAGCCACAGGTGATGTCAGCTGCCACCTTGTTTTGTAGGCAGCGCACCCCCTGCAGGTGGCATGTGCTGTGTGGCAGTGCAGCCAGGGCCCACTTGGCCCAGCTACCTGCAGTTGTAACCCTATTTATATACTTGAAAATGCAAATAAATGCAACCACAAAATAGGAACACATATAAGGCTTCCCTCTTTTGGTAGCAATTCCAACACCGAAAACTGTAGGACACACCGAAATTGCCCATATCACAACTGCACCACCGTCACATACCACTTTGTTCACATTAGCAAAACACAGCGCCACACACAGTGCCCACCATCTGCCAGGTACATCTGAAAAGTCATTTTCAGGGCTTCAGGTCAATTTATTCTTCATATAGTGTTTCTATTAGTTTAACTGCCATATAGAAACTACTGTAATCTGTAAAATTTAACATTTCATATGTTTAATATGTAGTGGAATACAGTATATCTGAGTTATACTTTTCCTTTGTTTCCATATGCTCATTTCTGAAGAATTACACCGAACATCATTTGCGTGTTACTTGTTAATCTGTGCTGGCATGTAATTTCTCCCAAATACAGTATATTCCCAATATGTCCCTGGAAAAGAGCCCCAGGCATATAACTGCAAATATAGTTTATCCTTCATTATGAGTGATTTTAAGAGATGCTACAGCAGCTGTTTTACAGACACTCTTGCTCCAAGATACATACGGCCAATGACATAAACCCATAGATTTGGTCAATATTAAGTTTGTTTCGGCATTATCAGCAGAAGATGCCACACGAGCCGCCGGCGCGGCTCGCGACTTCAGGGGGTTAATGACCTTGTGATGCACTACATGGCCAACATGTCGTCCATTAATACCACGAGTTTGCTTGAGATCCCCTTCCAAGCCCATGGGGCATTAATATGGAATACCCCCTCTTCGTGGCTACAACAGCCCCTGGTCTTCTGGGAAAGCTTTCCACAAGATGACTGTGTCTGTGGGAACATGTGCCCAAGCAGCAAGAACATTTACGAGGTCAGGCTGATCTTGGATGAGAAGACCTGGCTTGCAGAGTTGTCATATGCAACCACCTGTAACAGTGCCCTTCGCTGTAATTAAGGAGCCTAACCAGAACCCAGTAAACAGCCCCAGACTGGTACCCCTCCTCCACCAACTTTACAATAGGCATCACGCATTTCAGAAATCAGTGTTCTTTTGACATCCACCAAACCCACATGCATCCATCAGACTGCCAGATAGTGAAATGTGATTCACCGCTCCAGAGTTCAGTGGCAGCCTACTTTACACCACTCCACTTAACACTGGCATTCTCCAAAGTGATCTTAGGCTTGTATGCAGCTGCTTAGCCATAGAACCTCATTTAACGAAGATCCCGATGCACAGTTATAGTGCAGATGTTGCGTCCAGAGACAATTTGTAACTCTGAATTTACAGAGGGTTGGCAATTTTTGCACATCATGTGTCTCGGTATTCGGCAGCCCCTCTGCTTGCATGGTCTATTACTTTCTGACTGACCTGTTGTTGCACCTACACTTTACTATAGTAGCCATAACAATTGACCGAGACTTAACGGAAATTTCATGTACTGACTTAATACAAAGTGGCATCCTATATAAAATATATTGGATATATTTAACTGTCATATTGTTTACACTATCTGTACAATTAGTTTACCTTCAAGACTGTTTTCCTACTTTTTAAAGTTGCATGTTATACATTTAATTCCATTCCATTCAAATAACGCTTTTATTTTAAAGTCATGGTTCAAGGTTATGTGGAAGTCTTGTTGAGCTGCTTGCACTAATGGAACGTACATGTAAGGTACACCAAGCGGTAAGCGTAGTTGTTTACCTGCTCCAGTTAAAGGTTTACGCTCATCATAATGAACTAAAATTTGATGTCTGTGGACAGGAGAAAGGATGTTGAGATACTCCCTATCCTAGCACGCAGCCAACGAGTTTTTACTGTAACCCTCCCAAGCACAGGCAGACAAGTTTTCTTGCTACTGGTGAGTTTGAAGAGAAAAACCAGTAGCAAGAAACCTACTGGTGTCTCCCTGTGCTTGGAGGGAGTTACAACAATGGGTGTAGCTGAAATGCATATAAACTCAGTGATTTAAAGGGTGTGCATACTTTTGGCCATATGGTGTATATGAAAATTGCCTATTCCTCAACACGTTTAGAAAATCATGAAAAACAGTGCGGAAACTATGGATCAGTTATGGACCATAGTTGTTCAAACATTTAGCACCAGTCTGGACAACTCACACAAATTTGTTTAGAACAGAATTCAGTTCTTTCTATTTAATTAATATAGTTAAGGAACTTGTCTAAGTCAAGTTGTTTTACTAGTGTAAATATCTGAATAAATGTCCCTGAACTAAAAGGTAGCTTACCTAAACTGTGAACTTAAAAACTGAGCAGCAAAGTCAATTGCTAAGAACTGAAAAGACAAGTTTATCCATGCTTACAATTGTAGAAATTCCATAATATACTCCGGTGTCCAGCAGATGTCTCTAAGAAACAAGACATCCTTTACTTTTTTTTTTATTTTTTATTTTTTAAAAAAGGTCATAACGCAACAATAATGACTTAAAGGTTTGTACTGAAACTATTAATTATAAAAAAAAAAGAGGAGCAAATCAGAACAGTTGAATACTTTGGAACAGAGATTCAATACTACACTTTTTCATAGTAAAAGCCTATACTTACAAGAATAAATGCCGGCTAGTGCAAAGACAGTCAGCACCGCTGACCATACTTCTGTCAGAAGGAAGCAGTAAACCTATTTTGTATGAACACTTGTCAGTGTGGTCCAATCAGATCCAGTCCAGCCAGATTTATAAATCCTTTCAGATTTCGCTTACGTGGACCAAGGCTGTCAAAAGCTTTTGATTTCAGAAGCAATTACAGCCAAGCTTAAGTTCACAAATGTGAATACTACAGCAAGAACTCTAAGAGGAAGCTTAATGTGGATTTTCCCATTCAAATAGCTGTCAAACATTTGTCACATATACTCACACACAACACACACTGATGTCAATCAGGACGCCTGGAGCAATAAAAGAGCCAATGGCTAACAGCAAGTTTATTTTGGTTAGCATCATTAATACAGAGACCATGTCCTGAGGGAGTGACTGAAAGGAGATGTTGCATTACCATCAGAAACTCATTAAACCCTCTGATTGGTGAGGCGTATGGCTGTCTGGGAGCAATATGGGTGGGGCCAAAGGTCAGAAGGCAGTGGAATACAGTGGTCAGCTAATAGAGTTGTAACAGAACACTCCTGATCTGCCATACAGAAAACAGAGAAAAGCCCTATTGAGAAACCCCAGAGTGCCTTGCAGTAATAGCGACACCACACCCAAAACACCCCATTTCTTACACACCTCCAATAGTTAGGCGTCAGTGCTTAAGAAACGTTCCTGTTGCTTAGAAATGAAAAAACAAAAGGCACAATGAATTTCAACTCGTCTTTAATATGCACAAGAGTTGAAAAGAACAATGAGCCACCTTAAAGAGGAATTCAATCTGAAATTTATAAAAAGATACAAACAATCAGAGGCCAAAATGCTGTTGCTTTATTCCTATTTAAAACAAGTTTTTTAGCAAGTAAAAATCTTGCAACAAATGTAAGCTTGTATCGGTTTCTGATACAAGACAAAAAATTGCGATCTTTAAAGTGGCTCCGTTTAGGCGTCTAGACTCGTCTAGCTCATGACCGTACACGGGCTAAGGTGTGTTCATCAATAACGAATGGTTAGTCCACAAAGCTCAGGCCGCTGGCTCCAAATCCACGCGCGTCTGCAGTACTCAGCAGCCGTGATGCAACTACGTTAGTCCAAAAGTAAAATCTGCTTCCAAATTCCTTTACAACAAATTCACAGGGAAGCCAGGGAAAAAATGTCCAGTCACAATAGCAAGAAAAACCCATTTCCAAGACTGTTACCGTGCGTCGTCGCCATACACACGGTAAGAACTCCCTGTTCACTTTGACAATAAAATACGTCATTGTTTTAGCAGTGTCCCAGTGAACAGCTAGCAGCCGCAGACTTACACAGGCGCTACATTATATTCATAAGATAAAACTTTTCATTGTACAATTATGTCTGTAGCAGGTAACCTTTGTGGGAAAACAGCGAAAATATATATACTGTATATTTAATGGTCAAAGAAGAGGGTTGCTTGTTTGTTGTCCATCTACTGTGAGCGCTGTGCTGTTTACAGTGACTAAACACAGAACAGAGCTCAGTGCACTTAGCCCATTCTTCAGTATCCAACGCCAATCAGAGGATGATCTACTCAAATTATCAGATTGGAACAATTCCATCAGTTACCATACATTATCAGCTTCGACCTAAAACACTCAACTCTAAAAAGGAAAGCAATTTATAAAACGCATGTAAAGACTTAAAAACAAGGGGGGGGGGGGGGATCCAAAACTAGTAGTAGAGGTGCACAGACTTTAGCTCTTTTCTGGGGAGGAAGAGAATTACAGCTCAAAAAGGTTAAATGAGCAGATCTCTCGTCAGACACTGAACGTGTAAAGGAGAACCAGGCTTCCTCTCTCCAATGAGCAGGACATGAGCTGCAATACCACCAGCATAGCACAAAAATAAAATGTCCATCACCTGTGGCTCCAGAATATAAATGCTACAGATTTTTTCTTGCACTTCTAGAACAAGTAAATTTAATCTCATCACCAGGTAATTGTCTTCAACCACGTGTTAAATCGTCTCCTGAATACATAAACGAAACATGTTCTTCCACAATGATTCAATAGAAAACCTAATTGGGGGGGGGGGGGGTGCTGACAGGTAAGGAGAACCCTGCCAGTCCATCACGAGGTTCTTGTCTCGCTCAGCTGTGGTCAGAAACACAAGGATCTTCCCATGGAGTACCTGATACCCTGCGTGTCGTGGACACGTGGTTCCTGTGGTGAACATCTTCAGTGCGAGTGGCTCCTGTGCTAGGTGATCATCTGAGTGACACTGACGGGATTCCAGAAAATGAAAAAGGCAAGAGGGAAAAAGGAACCCTCACAACAAAGTGTCAGCTTGTTTCCTTGCCGATATCAACGGGTTCCTCTACTCATGCACACACTTTTCCTCGAGTCTGTGCGTATGTGAGAATACATTTGGCAACCGCAGAGTGACAGTTAATGATTTTTTTTTTTCTTTTTCAGATTGTGTGACGTTAGGTGCATCAGTGGTGGGTGCCTGGAATAGTCGGTGATCCTTTAGTGTGCGGTGGAGGCGGTGTGTGTTTTCGGTTAGCGAGTCGCTTCGTGATTTTCTGAAGGAATTGGCAGGTGCTGACCAGCGGGTTGGCCCGCATGTTCGATCTAGAATTTGAAGTCCTTGGCCTGCAGGCTGGCGGTAGGGTCAAAGTTGAAGGTTCCTCCTTGAGTGGCTTCGGGGATTAGGCTGGGGTCCTCATCAATCTGTGGGTAAGCGACACAAACACAACAGTATTGCCACTGCCCCAGCACACAGGGCTAACTTCATACATTCCTCTTTATTTCATTTCTCAGCAAAGCCAGGTATTAAAAGCTATTACCAATCATCATCAACCCACAAGAGCCTGAAGTGCCATAAAATTAAACGGGACTAAAAAATTATCCATCTCTCTACAAAGAATACTGAGAATTAATACTAAACTATACGAGCATATTAGACTAGTAACCAATCAGAATTCAGACAAAGCTAAATGGAACAAGAGTTTATTTTTTTACAGGCTGCATGCAATGATAGAGCTTAGAAACAACATGCCAGGCACAGCTGTGCAAACAGCCTTAATTTAAGCCTGATGGTGACCCTTTTTAGGTAAAGGGAAGTCTGACACTTGGCAATCCTTTTCTGTTGTCACCGATGGCAACTGCTGCTAACTGCAACCTGCTTGCTGTGATAATTGCATGAAAGTACCAGCATACAGTGACCAGAAAACCAGGCACTTCAGGTTTACAGCATGACTCAATCTTTCAATTGGCCTGAAATATTTAATTGAAGTTTAGAAGGCAAAATTTAGCAAACGTAGCCATTTTTTTGTTTTGTATAGTCTTAAGTGCTGATATTGACGATATAGATTATATAATGCTGTTACAGCAAGTACTAGATTCATTCTTGTTTAATAAGATTTTTTTGTCTTTCATTTTTTTTCCTTTGAATTTAGCAATAAACAAATGACAGAATCTGGATCTAATGCATTTCTGCAGCCAGGATATTTTTAGGGTACAGGCCAGAGAGGGATGATTGCAGTTACTCATTCGCACAACTTTGTATACATTTACCTCACTGTGTTTATTGTTACTAGAGTGTGTTCATTGCTATCACTGCTTACAGTTATTTGTGATTTTTTTATACATGAATATTACTATTATATGTATACTGCCAATCCTTGAGAGCTGCTGAAGGTTTTCCAGAACAAGGCGAGAGACTCACATCATCCCCTGAAAAGTACTGGTCGATGATTTCAAATGCCAGTTTATAGATGTCCTCATTTTCGTGCTGCTGAAGGTTTTCTATTTTCTCCAAGCCTGCAGTGAAGATGCAGAAACACTACCAGTGCTAGGACACTCAGCCCTCCTTCAATGTGCCAAAAAAGCAGTTGTGAAAAGATGGAACAATGAAGGTGTCGTTCAGTCCGTACCTCCACACTCTTCGATAATTTCAGCAATAGTGCTGGCTTCTTCTCCTGCCATTATCAAGATGTTCTTAAGCCCATCGAGAACCACCTGGACTACCTGAGAGTCCTTCACTGAGAGGAGGTTACAGAAGGGTGGAATCACGTTCTGTTGTACCAAGTACTCCACCTGTGTGTAAACAAATTTCATACAAACACAGAGACACACATTACATCTCAAATATACATTTTCTCAACACAAACTGATTACCCACAATAGCCCCTCAAGCGCACGCTGTCCACAACAGGCACACCCACCTGATCTTTCCGTCCGCTTATTGTCAAGTTACTAATTGCCCAAGCAGCCTCTTTCTGTGTGCCAAAGTCTCCCTGTGGTCAGAGGAAATAAGTCAACAGATAAGGTGGGAGACGGCACAGGTCATGGAGCACTGTACAGGAACACGTGGGAGGAGATCACAAACTGCAACATCCCCTAAGTAACGTGAGAAACCGAGCGTGCAAAATGAAATCATGCCTTCACTATGTCAAAGAAAATAGAAGAGCTGTTTGTGGGTCCCAGAGGAGGGGACAGATTCTGAAATGAGGACATGGTTGTGCAAGGTTGTGGAGATCCTTACCTTAGCAAGCTGGTGAATGATCATGGGGATAAGACCTGCGTCGATCACAGCCTGAACCTGCTGCTGGTTCCCAGCTGTGATGTTGGACAGGAACCATACTGCTTCCTAGAGGACGCAGCACACACAGATTGGACCAGGACTGTCAAGCAAGACAGGCACTGTGTGGTTTGTACAATTTTACAATGCGAGTTATATGCCCACATTGACATTAATTTCAGAATGAGTGAATTGCCACAGTTTAAACCATGCCTTCAAAAATCATGTCATATAGACTTGTCAATTGCTTGTAGAAGCAATAACATTTTGGACACTGGATTTCCAGTTAAAGAGAATGACAATGTAATGGCTATTGTACATTACATCACAGTATGACGAAGAGGAGACATCATACAAGTTTCAGACCACATAAATATAGCACAGCAAGAAGGCCTTGATGGTGTTTGTTTTAAACTACCTGTGGTCTGACATAGCTGAGCAATGTATTTTTGGAAAAATGGTTAATCAGATCAAGAGATCAGTTTGTAACGGCACTTACACCGCACCAGAGCCGACTAAATTTCTGGCATGTCAGAAATCCAATCCGATGCCTAAATGGTGCCATGTCTGGGCAATCAATCAATGAATGCAACCCACTGAGTTTATTATTCAGAACTGAGGTTAAATTTCATATTAGGGCTAGGGACCTAGATTTATTTTCATACTATTTATTTTCTAAAATCTTTGGTACTGAAATGAATATATATGTATATTTATTCATTTTCTGTTAGTAATTTGTTAGTAAATTTAATATTTCTAATAATTTAGGTTAATTGTTTGTTTCTACAGCATTTAAAAAGGGGAACCTAATCTGAATTAGGACTCTTCCCCACTTGCTGCTGCAGCTGTAACTACCATAGGCACAAGCTAGGAGAGGGCATTATACATTGAGTTTTATTTTGAAATTTTTCCTACAGCAGTTATCTTCCAACTGCTATAAGAGGTGTTACATTACAACGTACAGAAACGAGGCTCACTTGTATTTTGAGCATTAAGCTGTAAAACTGAGTTGTAACAAAGCTGTTGTAAAACAAAACTAAAGAGTTGAAACAAAATAAACATTAAGTTGTCTACGTTATGAAACTGCTGTGTTGAAAATGTCAAGGAGCCAAAAAAATAAAACCAACCGTTTACACCATAATGTGTGATGCAATTTAGTTTTTGCTAAAATCGATTTTATAAAACGGTTATTGAAAAAAGTATCCTTCGAGAGCCGGTAACAAAGTAAAGGTACTGGTACCAAAAACGATGCCCTGTGCTAACCGTTAGAGCACTTAAACGATGTACACGGCCCCTGCTGTACTTGTTGTAACACACATAAGAAGCAAAACACTGAGAGCACACTAACAACGCAGTGCTCTGCAGGCTTTCACACAAGTCTGCAGTTCCCTCACCTTGGCACTTCTGTTGCCATGAGACCACAGTGGCCCTGCGGTCCAGTGTAGCCAAGTCTGAACTGTATGACCAGCACTCGATAGAGTAAAGCTAAAATCGCTGTTAAAATCGACATTCCTCCTCCTGACAAAAGCCCCCGTTTCCTAATTTTCAGACAACTTCAAAAAAAAAAAAAAAAAAAAAAAAAAACTGAATAAAAGCTGTAAAGGCACAAAGCCTTGGGATACAAAAGTCAGGGAGGGAGGAAGATGGAGGTGTGTGCATGTGTAAATGGGGAGGGCAGATGGCTGGCTGAGGAGCTTCTGACAGATGGCTGGTCATGGAGTGGACTGTCCTGCCTCAGCACTGTCACACTCTAAGGCCACACTTCACTCAGGCTTCCAGTCTGCTAACTGGTCGCTATTCACTGCACTCCTACGGCAAAGCTGCACCATTACAATCACTGATCCTACCATGTTCTCACCTGGACACAAATGCTGGTACAATTTCTAGAAATGCTTCTTTGTATAACATCAAAAAACATCCAACTGTTCACTGACTCATAAGCAAGAAATACCTAAATTCAGTGAATAAAAATGACCTTTAAGTCATCAGAAATTAAAAGGCCTTTGTTTCATTGTTAATAAGCCAGCTAGAGAGACTACCGAGTAGCAACGGCAGGCACACAAAAGATGGTGCATATTTGCTATGCCTCACACAATCTGTCTTTTCCATAAAATTAATTTCTTTTAATCTTAATTTTTTTTTTTTTTGTCAGATGTTGCAGCCCCTGGCAATCCCAACAACTGCTGCCAGTCGCCACTGTCATTTCTCAAATTCGACAGTTCCTGTGGCAAAAATCTTATATTTACAGGTTTGAATACCTGGAAAATCCTAGCAGGTAGACATTTTAAACTTTGAGTAAGCACGTTTTGTAATAAAGAACGTTTTGATTATAAATTCTTTCTATATGTATAGGTCAATGTTCATGCTCAGGTCCACTTATACAATTGTTCTTATTCAGTCCTATGCAAACAAGCTCTTCACGTGACATCACATCCATTACAGGCAAGTTACAGTCAATCTCCACTGGACACACAAAGCACACTAATCTCAGTCAAGGCCAATACTACGATCAAGAAATTCTGTTAGCAATCCAACAAACATGACCCAAAAGAACCAGGTTAGTGCTTGTTCAATGTCTGAACATTTAGTATACAATATTGAACAGCTGCTACTTTCACTAATTTTCGTTCCTTAATTATTCAGTACTGAATGATGCAAGGCCAGAATAATCATGCAGGGGTCGTGAAAGCTAAAAGAAGGCTGGGAGTAGAAGCACCCAGAGCTCACCTTGTTTATCTTCTCCTTGGGGTGTGTGAGCAGGTTTGGGAAGTGGGATAGTACGTCACAGTTGAGCACCACCTGTGTCTGCTCATCCGTGCCCGTCACGATGTTCCCTACCGCCCTGAGTGCAGCTGTCTGAAAGCAGGACATTACTAATCACTTAACTGCAACCCCACCAACAGCCAAGCTACTATGGCAACGGACCACTGCAAAATGAACTTGGGAGAGATGGGGTGTGGGGAGGCTGCATGTTCAAAGCAAAAAACAAGTCAATGGGATAACGGGAGGAAAAGGATGCTGTCAACCCACTCACCTGAACTTTGACCTCTTGGTGGCTGAGCAGAGGCACGAGGAAGGGAACCACGCCTGAATCTATGACCATCTGGATCTGCTCGTTGCCCCCATCTGTGAGGTATGATAGAGCCCACACTGTGTCCACCAGGATCTGCTCAAGAAATGAGACGCAGCAAACCCATGAGACAGAGGGCACTAGCAGACCAGGTTCTCACTGCACTTTTAGGTAAATGCTGGCATTTTTCTACAGACCTGACAAAACTCCAGCACTTAAAAACTGATTTTTATTTTACTGTCCAAATTTGTGCATATTCAGTAACAAACCATTGTTTCATACATTTTAAAACTCACATGCATCACCATTTAATTACTACTAATATTAATATTATAGCCCTACAATGTACTGGCAACGGCTGAAAAGAATACTTACATTGATATCGGTATGATATATTAACACACACAGAGCAGGCAAAATCTGTGAGAAAGCAGAAATTGAGATGTGTTAAAATACTGAAAACGAGCACTGCTAAGATCTTCAAACATCAGCTTCTGCACAAACTTCCTAGATTAGATCAACAGCCACAACTCTAACCTGAAGGTCAAGAGCTCAGCCTCATGAAAACCTTTACCAACACACCAGCTGTGTCTGCTTGGACTTTAACTCACAGCTTGTCACTGTCCAGCCACTACAATTAGCAACTGGACATCATGCATTATTAATGGACATCGAGAGCTTTGGTCAAACAATTCAGAAGTGTGATCACACACACACACACACACACACACAAAAAAAAAAAAAAAAAAAAAAATCTGATTTGCTGTTCAAGTCAACTTTAAAACTCTTACAGTCCCATTTTTACAGCCAAAGCCTGGAAATACGAGTCTCTTAAGCAACCTTCGAAAGTAGAAGATTGGTACAAAAAGACCAAGAAAACTGAAGTACTGAAATGAGAAAAAGAAGCTTACACACAGAAATATGTAACACGATTACTCTCTAGTAATAACAGGTTTAAAGTGTATTACACTGTCCAATGTACTGATTTTAAATACCTTCCATTAGCTCCATCCTGGGACTTAAACTGGCAGCTGTTTACATACGTAACTGCCATTCCATGTGCTGCTGTGACACTACTCCAATGTGTCACGCCTCGATGCTCTTTTGCTGTTGCATTACTGGTCTATGAAACGAGGTTGACGTTGCATATGACAGCTATATATCAGTGGTTTAGAATACATCTTAAAGATGTTCAAACTGGAGTATTTAAGACTGGCAGATTTACACTGGGGGGAGGCGAAGGGGGCAGGTCAGTACAGGTCTCAGCTTGGAAACATGACCAAGCTAAACCCTAATCTTGTCTGAGGCTTATTAGCCTTCTGAACTTCCTTTCATATAGTAACACACACTGACTCGATACAATCTTATTCCCACAGAGGTAAAAACATGTTGATGTTTAGCATTATCATTGTTGTTTTAGCATTATCATTGTTGTAACTACATTTTCTGCACTGTAGTCTATGTATATAATTATTTTATTTACTTTATCTAT
>JABJVR010000052.1:7776188-7788918 GCA_025773905.1 Chitala chitala | reverse complement strand
ACACACTACGGGCAATTTGGACACACCAATCAACCTAACCTGCATGGTTTTTGGACTGTGGGAGGAAACCGGAGCACTCGGAGAAAACCCACGAAGGACAGGGAGAACATGTAAACTCCACGCACACAGACCCAAAGCGGGAATTGAACACACTACCAACCGCTTAGGACAATTTTAGTCCCGTTTAAATTATGTTAACATTTGGGTTCAGCAATCGTGGGTATCAGAGGAGGTGAGATTCTCATAGTATGGTCTTAGCTAGAAAAAACAGATTTTCCTGTGAGCAACGTTAATATTGTTATATCAATAACGCTTTCACCTCCCCGCCCAAAAGTATGTCGTTGTAAACCAAGCTATGCCATTTGCATCCCCCCTCAGCAATTGCTCTTGGGATAATATTTCTATTTATTGTTCCCCCAGGAGTGTAATGCAATTTCCACCCATGATCATAGATTCACATACAACTTTTAACAGATAATTATATATACCAAATGTCTGAAGAAATTTCCCCATTACTCTCCTGCCGTATTCACGAAAAAGTGAACCAAGACTAAAGTAGAGATAATGGCTGATTTTCACCCATTATGCGTATCTACATGCACAGAGTCTTTCTGCAAGCAGAAAGCACCGCAGAGAACCTCTGTGGTGCTGACAGACCCACAGCTGAGTCCACTGAGACGCTCTACTCCATACGCAGACGCCGCAGAGTACTGAGGTGACCGCAAATGGTTTTACGCACTGTCTGGGTGTCAAAGACCGTAGGCTCACAGCACCCATGATTATAACCATCCACAGCTGTCAGTCCCCAGAGCAGAGATGGCGAGGACCCCACAACCTGTGCCCCATAGGGTTAGTAGACGTCCGGCGAAAGGACGACATGTCCTCCGTCCGGCAGGCATTAGCTGAAAATGTGAAAACGTCTCGCTTTTATCGATCACTTGGCCGTGTTGCTGGCTGTAGTTGCACGCCATCATCTCCATGTTTTAATCGTAAAGAACAGATCTGAGGCTCGCGCCGCTCAATCACACGATGCGTGTTCAGTGCGTTAATTGGTGTGACCCTGTTTTAATAAATCAACACGGCCACGCGCACGTGACACGTCACCAGTTTTCTGTTATTTCTTATATGAATATATGTAAGTCTATATACAAAGCCTTACAAAAGAGCACAAAGAACAAACACACACAGATAATTGTGTCCTCCTTTGGATACGCAGGTATCTGGTAACCCTAGCCACCCCAACTCACCTGTTTTACACCCCCTCCTAAGTTCCGCACAGCTGGGACTGCACTTCAGTTTTGTGTGTGAACACAGTTAGTGGTTCTTGGTCTTTAGATGACAGCCCACAATATCACAATGAAGCATGTAAGTGTAGGAATGGACCTTAGGGGGGCGTACACGTGCAATACGAAGGAGATCATTAAAGTCCGCTCAGCCGCAGAGCTGACACCAGGGTTATTTAATTACTATTGAATATAATCATCCAAATTACCGTCAGTACTATTTTAGCCATAAGTGACTCGTAACTAGTTTGAACTCCCTCGTGTATCGATGCGTACAAGAATAGCCTACACATAAAAACTGCACAAGTAAAAAAAACCGATACGTAAAAGAGTGTGACGAGGACTGCAGCACGAGCTCGGAGTAGTTTTATTTGTTTCGGCACTATTGTAATTAGCTAATGATGACCTACTTCTCTGATGTTAGTAATACTGTGTTGAAAGGGAACCTGTTATTAACGCTATTTTAAATTCTGTTGTATGTAAAAAGATAACTCCAGATTATAAAAATAAAGCAAATACATACAAATTGTAAAAGTAGACTATATGCGCCGCCAGATATTTTTAAATTGTAGATTTTTAAAGTAAAAATTAAACACTAGCAAATAAACTACAAAAATTTTAAACCCAGAATGCCTGTCATTCTATGTAAATTTTCTGGGTTCTGAGAAAACGTTCAAACATTCATTTTCTTATATTGCTGAAAATCCTTTCAATAAATTCAACTAAATGAACAGTCTTTAACAAACCTTGATTTTAGTGTATACATTTAAATACAGAAGTAAACATACGTGAATATCAAACAAAAACATAAATTAAAGTGGTTGGTTGTTATTCAAGGCCCAAGGTGAAATTAATGCCATGAACGATACCGATTATAATGGGTTGCCAAGCAACAAGGTAGCGCAGCCAGTCCAGCAGCTGACCATATAAAACGTGAGTTCTTTCCCAGCTAGTACAAAAAGTCAAGGAACTTCAAAGTAATTACAGAAAACTAAATTTTAAATAATTTGGAAAGGCATTATAAAAAACTATGCAGTGGTGCTTACAAAAGTGAGTGTAATTTTTAGAAACTTTTCAAAAAGACCACGTGAGGAAAAAGGATACGGATTATTCATCATTTTCTTAAGGTCAACTTTCTCATTGCAGTACGGGCAGGTTTGCTTCTTTCCCACAATGCACCAGCCCCGGATGCAGAATTCGTGGAATCTTTTGGTGACGTGTTAAGAAACTCTTGAAAAGAACGCGAGCAATTTAAACGAGAAAAACTGCTACAGATGAATATGGTTAAACATATTCACATATTTATAATTTAGGATTTAAAACAATTGTCAGAGTTTATTTAAGGCTGGGATATCTAAAATCCAAAAGGGTTAAATATCAGTCACCAATATTTTTATCTCTGCTATCATTATCCCAAAAGGCAACTGAGTCACACTTTCTCAGTGCAAATAATTAAGGTCAGGCATTCCTTGGGAGTTATCATCATTAAAAGCCTCACAGAGGGCTGACACACCAGCTAATGACAGACATATATAGAATCTGACAGCTTGCAGTCTGCAAATTGCTATGGAACAGACTGTAACACCAGGATTAAATCTCCATTGTGGTTGAGGTGGTTTTATTAATCCAGCCAGGAGTCATAATTTTTGCTGAAATAAAACACATGCTCTGGTGAAAAGATACACGTGATTACACGACAGCTGATACGTGTCCTCGATAATTCCTTCTTCATCGACATCAACCAAGATCTTCTGCCCACACACTGCACAGATGTTGTCATGGAGACTTTTTGAAGGCATGCCCCCGACGTTATAATACTGAAACACAAGCAGCATGCAGTGACAGTTAATTAAGCGCCAATCTAAGACAGGGCCACACAAACACAGTGCCACACAGCATTAATAAAAGTTAAAATAGACAAACTGTCTCAGCAATCTGTTTCTATACAGCTAAAAACTGACACAAGCTCTTACCCCGATAGTCGACGCCATGTAATCCGAACATATTTCAGCAAAGTCACGACCCATTACTCCATAGTACAGGCCATAAAACAACATAATCACACCAATGTCCATCGAGTCTTCTGCTTTAATTCTGCAGGGAGGGGGGCACAATTTTTCTGAAACTCACAGTCAATGCACTGTGGTATAATGACTGACCAACTGATTTAAGTAAAAAACACACGACCAACACGCCTTTGGTGCCTCAACGTCATTAAAGTCAGTCAGTAAATACTCAAGAAGACCACGTTCATTAATTACCTCAAAAACAGCACTTTCTGCACTGAAAAAAATCAGTGTCACGTACCTGAAGAACACGTTAAATCCAAACATCGTGAACATTATTGCGAGGTAACCAATGACACCAACAGCATAGCTCAGCTTGTATATGAGAAGGAACCATTTATACACCATTCTGTAAAGACAGGGAGAGACGGTTAACACAACCACATTAAAAAATATTTCATCTTCACATGTGACAAATAATAATAAATGTATAAAACTGAAAAAGCTTTAAAGGTATTGCTACCAAACTGTAATTCAGCCAAGTGGCTATGTGTTCCGTGTTTTTTAATGTTAGAAAGTTAAGCATGTTAAAAAGAAAATTAGGCAGGAGAGAAGGCAGAGTGCATTTTCTGTAACAGAAAGTTTTTCAGCCTAACTACGTTCACTCTATCTTCACAGACTGAAAGTCTATCATTCGCATGTAAAAGGTCCCCTTGTAAAACCAAAAAATCTGTCATGCTAACAGCAAATTAAACAGAGTTGATCCCTCTGCACTTCCTCAACTGTAAATGTTTTTCCACTGAGTGATCCGCCATACCCCCCCCCCACCCCCAGCAAAGTGAGGTACTCACCGTGGTGTCCTGCAGGAGAGGGGTTTACGGGTGGCTCTGAAGATGACGTAACTGGTTATGACTGAGAACATGCCCCAAGTGGACAGGAACCTCCACCAGTAGAGCTTGATGGTGAAGAACAATGGGACGACCCACATCTGTAGTAGGGTCACCAGCTGCCAAAGGAGTGAAGGTCAGAGGTCACCGCTCAAACACGGCAAGCCTCACACATCCAGCGATGAGCCAGGTGGACGAACACCTGGTCTTCACGACACAATCAAAAGATCTCACCAGACATGTCCCTACCAACATTTTGGGGTACCGAATTGTCCCTACCAATATCTTCAGCGATCTCCAAACTTTTTGACATTAAAAGGATTGGGGGTTGATTCAGTTCCTGCCAATGTGGAAACCAAACCTACACCCTTGTCACCAGATTAAAATGGAAAAGGTACACTTAACAACCTTATCAAACTCAGCTGCTATAACCCACTGTACAAACACGTCATGTTGGAGGACTTCATAACAGCAAAAGTATTAAAAAGTGACTTCTAAGCAGAGTCGTTAGCAAGTGCTCACGTTGTAGGACCTGCAGTGCCTCTGCTTCCACTGAACCAGCACGATCTGGGCCACGAGGAGTGTTGCGATGAGAATGAGCACCATCTCGGCGTGCATAGCCTCATGGCCACGGTGTTTAACGTGCAGCTTCTCATGCTGAACCCTGCTCAGACAGACGGCACAGAAGCTCATAACTGTAGAGATGCACGTGGCACCTTTTTACAACACAGCATTTCGTGAAAAGTATGGAATCCCTGTAAATTACAGATTATTTGAGGATAGGTTAAATTAACAGTGCAGCTCCCCGATTAGTTATGTCAACAGCTTTGACTCTTCAGTTACTTTTGGTTCGTGCATATGGAACACAACTTACTTCCAGTTTTCCCTGTGGGTCATTTTCAAGATATCACCCTGTAATGGAGAGAAACGTGTCAAACAGAAGGCACCAAACGACTAAAACATCTGGCAATGTGCAATAAAGATGATTCCTTCAGGAATGTAATCTTGTGCGCAGACTCCATTAAACAGAACGGCCGGACAATAAAACCTAAGCGCTGACTGAACACCAAGATAAACGTACTAACACGGCAGTTAACGTAGTAGGATAAACGCTTCCTTCAAGGACGTCCTGGAATTACGTTGGTCGCACTGCCGTTGTCAATAAATTACCTGCAAGCATATGACTGAAAATAGACGTTACAAAGTGTTTCTGATGCTCTTTAGTCCAGCATGGGCATTTTTTAAATGTAAATTTTTTTTACAGCGATTTACTTATGTGGTATCATTGCAATATTCGTGAACCTGCGACTTCAGCCAGTTAGCATTGAAACAGCATCTTCAACATCACTGGGATACACAAATCGTGAATGTTATGCACAGGGTACACGTGCATTCAAAAACCGATTTACGTGTGCGATAAACATAACCACAGTTTATATCAATCATACAAACAGACAAAACGAAGCTTTTAAATGTATCACAGGCGAGAATACAGAGTACTACTCAGTACTGCACTCCACATTGCATGTGGTGTGTAAATATTCAGTATTAGCCACACACTCCCGAGTGTCTAATATGCCACGTCTATTAAAACACGGTGATATTGTGTTGGATATGCTGTACTACTAGCAAACTAACATATTTACAAATCACTACGCCAAATTATGAAAAGGTAAGAATTACTACTTGCTGTTGTATTTGTCATCTTATCTGATCCATAATTATCTCCATAGCATATGCTTGTACCTGTACCGGAGCAGCATTCATGCCTCTACGTAGCACCCACCACCGCCCGGCTTACCCATCCTAGAGCTCCTCCGGCAATGCATTCGCAAACTACGTCGATTTCTCTACGTAAGCGGCGTGCCACAGTAAGTTTACGTAACCTTACGCGTGACCGAATTTAAGTTGCCTTTGCAAATAGCGTCCTCTAAAAACTGTGATGCTGCCAAACAGAAGAGCTTTCACATAAATTGTCTCAGTTGTATGAGTTGTGTTCGCAAAATATAAATAATAAACCCACATCATGATGTATTAACAAAATTAAAATGTTAAGAAAATACAAGAAAGGGAAGGTTAACGTGATTAAATGTATTGTGCAGCAACAACTGATATTTATAACTGTAGGGTACGTTCTGTTATAAATAATCCGAATTTCAGATATGTCAGTTTGTCTTTTTCTCGACACTGGATTCAAGTTACTGTTGTCATTCATTTACTCATTCATTCATTTTCCAAACTTTATCTTGCGAATGGTCCCGAACTCACGAGGGATCTGGAGCCTATCCCAGGCAGTTGGGGGGCACCCTGGAGACAGAGTGCCAAACCACAGTGGGCGTAGTGTTATCAAAGAATGTAAAATATGTCTTAAGCACACTGCTTTGTTCTAGTGACAAAGACTTTAAAAGAAATAAAAGCTGCAGTGGTATTAATCTAAGTTGTTACATCTGATGTTTGCATCAGTTTTACTTTTTCTGGAGTGAATGCTTTATGAGATAAATCTGACCATATCAGATTGGTATGTTCATTTTTTGTTAATTATTCATTAATAAGAAAATTACAAATTCAAAACAACAGCAGAATATCTTACAATCAAGGAAGTCATGCATATTTACTTATGTTTTAACAAATGATGTAGAGTTTTCAGTTGGTCCTGCCTTAATAAATTAAGATTTCATAAGTCTCTTCTTTTCCATATTTTTTATTGCTGCATTTTAGTTAACTAAATCATTCAGTGTATGTTGTATAAATTATCACAGTAAAACTGCTAATCAAGGTTACAGTAAAGACGACGCTTAACTCAGGCATTGTGTTATCGTGTTATTGTAATCATCGTAATTGGGTGTCACTGCTGCCAGTAATATGCTCTATTTACAAAAATGACTTGGTGTTGCATTTGGATTATGGTGAAATTCCATTGTTAATGTGAAAAACAACAATATTGTTGATAAAATACAGCACTACACCGTCTCTTAGTCCATGGTTTTATAACAGTAATACTGGAAAAAACTGTAGGAAAACTGTAAAATAAACAGTAGACTACCAGCAACCCTGCTGCCAGTATTTTACTGTTTATTTACATAACAATTTTTTACAGTGATTTATTTATATATTTTTTACTTATTTATTTTTTTGAGGTGACACCACATGCCCATATCATAACCTTACAACATAGGCTCAGAACTGTGTGTTTGTGAGGCCCTAGGCGACTTCAAGATCATTGGTCCCCAACCTTAATATATTTAATCTATTAAAATACACACACACACACACACACACACACACACACACACACACACACACACACACACACACACACACACACACTCGTTTGACACTAAAAATAAATAAACTAATAGATCTGCTTGTAATAAGTGCGTAATAAAAAATCCAAACTTGAGGCCATAAGTTTACATACATGTCATCACACAAGCCACAAAAAACCTTTTCCGCACAAGGGGTAAAAAATACAAGGGGTAAAAAATGAACTGCACAAGCCGTCCAGTCCAGCCGAGAGGAGTGTAAGCATGAGCACTGTGAGAGCATTACCTGCCGGAGATCCGTCTTGGAGATACGCTGGAACTTCATCCTCGCTGTTGTTTATCTGACTCATCTCTCACCTGAAAAGCACCATTTTCACATATAAATGACAGAAATGCCGTCCCTTGCACCACGTACACAGCACAGACATCGGTGTCATTAGCAGTTATTATTCAATGATCATGATATTTCTAGTCATGAAACGTGTTACTGTGCTCCATTCCTCTCCTTAACACTGAAATATTACTACTACAAGTAATCATAATGCTTTTCCTACATAAAACCAAACAGCACTCCAGGGACTTTTCTGTTGTCAAATGTACGTAATGGAAATTGTTAGTCCACACACTAGACACCACATTAACACACTCACAGAAAACAATGATGTCACCGAGCTCACAAAACCTGTTACACAACTCAACTGTCCATTTCTGCTGCAGTGCAGAGAAGTTTGGTTAACAATGTATATAAAAGTATTCTAACTGCATTTTGTTTTAGCTTCTTTCCCCTCTTTAAAAACAGCAAAGTGGCCACTGAGTCTCTGCAATTTCTGAAAGACATGCAAGTGTATTCTTAAAAAAAAGAAAAGGGCATACATGACTGTTTACTCAAACCAGTCATGCAAAAAGCAGCTCCTGTTGATAAGCAGTACACTTACTTCAGCAGACTGACTGCATACAAACAAAGCACTTTGGTAAATTTAACCGAACTCCAACGGACTGTTTTACATCAGAATACTGGAGTGCATCTTAAAATAGAAAATCATGACACTAGAGCAGGTCACATCCCAATGTACTATTCTGAGGTTTCACAATGCTTAAATATCTGCCTGGGGGGGGGTGTTGGTGGGGGTTCTCACTTACCTAAATTAAAGAATGTGAAATGGTATGGAAACCTGCAAAGAAAAATACCTATCATTAAGTGAACGGATGGAAAACAGACAACAGGGCTTTTATTTAATAGTACATAAATAGCAGTGGCTACAGTACCAGGGTGCACATTGTGGCCAGGAAGAGGTTAATAACAGACAACAGAACTTGTGATACTACATACACATTTCCATAGTTTACATTTCCGTCAGATAAGTAATAATTATTTCCAAGGTCTCAACAATCTATAATCTACATAGAGACACTTAACTGTTTGCAAACCAAGAATATCACAGCTGACAGAAATTGCTTTGCAATATTTCTGCATTGTGACCGATGAAGGTAGAAAAAGGCATTTTACAAAACTTTCAGCATTCCTGACACCGTGTTCATGCAGTTACGTTTCATAAACATCGTACATCTGAAAAACACTATGCCGGTACACATACGACCTCTACAACCGAAGAGTAAACAATGCAATTTATAATACACAGTGAACGTGAAAAACACACATATATATATATATATATTCAAGAAATAACATTTTAAAGTAAACCGAAACTGTACAGTGCTCCTAGCAAGTCAGTAAATAAAGACGTATTCACGTAAACAACAGCATAATAATCAGAACAGGGTGTGGATTACAGACGGCTCTATACGGTGAACCAAGAAGGCATTGCAACGAAAAGCAAGAATGACAAAAGCATACCTGTAGCAGTAACAAAGATCGCTTTATACTAAAATGCCATCTTCCAAGTACGCTATTTTGATCTTGATGACATCAGGAAAAAAGTCACAAAGCACTGTAACTATCCCAAATGGCTGAAAAAACTACAACAAAAGTTAAATACTTAACTACAACAATATACATATATACACACGTTTACCTTTTGCATTAATATGGATAAACATAGACAATCTTAATTTAATGCAAATATTATTGGGAAACAGTATGCTCACCGTCAGTAAACTTTTCTTTCGCCTGACGCCGATCAGTCTTAAGTAAGTACTTTTGTCCAGCACCAGTGAATCTAAATAAGGCGTTACGTGCACTGCAGATTTCTATACATCACCAAACATTTCTCCTTAAATTCTCAAACAGCTTTCTTACTGTATACGTGGCAGATTATAAAATATATTCTTTGGTCCGTGTAACAAGCATTGCAAGCGGACGTGACGCTGTCCCGTGTTTAACTTTCGTGGTGAATGACGAATTTGGGACGCAGACTCCTCCCAAATGCGTTTTATTGCTGTCCTCGTCATTTTTCACTAAGTTCGTGGTATCTCACTTTTTTTACAAGTTCCGGTGTTTTCTTACTTTACACTGCGATGAATATGCCTTTTTTATTTGACATTCACCCTTAAAATGATCAAATAAACAAAAAGTATAAAACGCATATAATACACTTGAACTAATACAACGGGAAAATAAATACGAATGTTTTAAAAGAAATGTATTATTATCACCATTTTAATTTAAATCAAACCATTCAGAACATACCGTTTACTATCTTATGGAACCGTTATTTCAGCCTTCAGTCTGACCCGGGTGCGAGAAGTCCATGCGAGGCAAACTTTTGTCATCCATCAACACGAGAACGGTCAAACGAACAATGACAAAAGACAAATATGCTTGATATCTATTTCGTGTTTATTTCTTTAGCTAATATGTTTACAGTAGCAATATAAATAAAACAACACTATTTGTGTTAGCATTTACTTCAACACATTTTGATTGCATTGTTTTCTAAATGAAGCACACACATTTGGATTATTTTGCAGCGTCACACTTCACGTGTATGGTACAGTATGTGTTTTTGATTTATTGATTTAGGTGTAGGGTAGGGGGTAGCTGCTCTGAGTCAGAGAAGTGGCAAGCAGACGAGCAGAGCTAACTGCACCACGAAAAGGAAGAGTGACTACTTCATGAGGGAGTGACACAGAGGATGTTAACCAATGTCAGACAACCGGAGTAGTGCAAGAATGCATGCGGTAATATACATTTCAAATGACTTATTGCACTCATACATTTCTTAACACTCACCCAATCACCATATTTCAATGTTTTCCAGCGTATGTGAAATCAAGTATTTGAAGAAGAGATCTACCACCAGCAAAAGTGCAACATGTGGGAAGCAATGGGAAGGACATAGGATTGTATCTCTGGAGTGTATTCAAAGTGGTGCCCAATATATGCTGTAAGAAGTCTGTTCAAAAGTTATCCATCCATTCACCTGCCTACTCGCTCATGCTTTGCAGGGTTATCGGTGGCCTGGAGCCTATTCCAGGCAAGAAAGTAGGGTACATTTTGGTCAGTGCACCATCCTAACACAGAACACACACACAAAGGGAAATTTTGTTTTCTAATCCATCCTATGTGGTTTTTGACTGTGGGAGGAAACCAGAGAAGTCGGAGGAAACCCACACGTGCAGGGAAAACATGCAAACTACACACAGTAAACTACACACTACTCCGGTCGTCTGACATTGGTTAACATCCTCTGTGTCACTCCAAATTACAAAAAGCACATAGAAACTGGTGTTAGTAAAATCCTGACAAGAATAGCGACACAGAGATCATGCCAAAATCAAACACTGAAAGCATTTTTAAATTTTCTTTAGGGTTAAAAAATAATCAGACAAACAAAGAGTTTGTCTAAGGTCCATCAGGCTATTGAAGAGTTCCAAATTTGTCTGTCAGGGGGACGTGCCCACCGGATGTACCAGCATTTTCCATCCGTAACATGTTTCGTCACAGTAGTATTTCAAGCCAGATAAGTCTATCCTTCTGCAACATGATCTTGCAAACAAACTTATTTACCCGTTTTGTTTAGTGCTATGAATGTGATGTACATAGACGGTTTTTTTCAACGTTCAATTAATTTATGAGCAAATTGAAGTTTTCCGACGTATTAGATGGAGCTAATTCTCTTGTGGCATCAATTATCAACAATGCGTATCATCAACTGTGGCATCAGTTATCAACAAAGCGTATCATCAAATTTGTGCGTAAACAGTGCGTGCTCTCGGTTCTAGTAAACCCCGAAATTTATCAATGTTGACATAAGAATGTTCGTACATCTACAGCGCGTGCAGGTCTGACTATGCTTGGGAACAGCAACCAAGTGGTAAAACAGGGAAAGTGTAGCGGCAGCAGCCTGTAAGTGTCCTACTGGACAGTTATGAAACCTTTTTGAACTTATGGACAGGAGAGTCGGAAATAAATATAGACATCGGTGTGTGGCGATTAATTACTTAATACACAACTCATTGCTACATTTACTTCACTTGAAAAAGATTTCCTAAAATTCAAATAAGACGCAAATAATTTTCACTGACAAGCTAACAATTTCGCGGACCTGCGGTTCGGAACCGCTGGTTTATTTCACAAAATACTGTAATTGCATGAAAACAATTTTCTTAAAGGTCCTGGGTACCAAAAGCGGAAATGCATTGGTTCCATGTTAATTTCTTCATTTAATTAGTCATTATCGAAATTAACAGCTCATACGATAGAACGCAAATTAAATAAATAAATAAACAACCATACTAGGCTTCCGCCTGTTATGTTTCCTTATCCCCTGTGGATGCTGGAGTATCGTACCGCAGCTGGACCCACCACTCGAACCAGGTAAACGGCTGGAGGATGAATGAACGCAATAGGTGCAGTCTACGATGGGCATCGCCGAAAAGTGAAAACCTGTAGTATTCATGTTCACCTATTGTAATATACTTGTTGCTTAATATAAAATAAACAGCGGTTTGGTAACAATAGCGGCGTAGAATCCCTAGATGAAATTATTGATTATAGTATTTTAGCGCAGACCATTCAGCCATTCCTGTTTTGGAATGTCGTCTCCTTAACCTCCAGGTTTATTTACCAAAGTTATGCAAACATTTAAGACGCCTAGGAAAACAAACACGATCGCACACATTAAACAAATCCACTACATTGCACATTAATTGCATTTACGCAATATTTTCTGTCCAACTAAGGATTTTTCAAAACATAACAGCTATTGAAGTGTTTATATACACGACGACATGGACGTGGGGGGGGGGGGGGGCCGGGGGGGGGGGGGGGGGGGGGGGGGGGGGGGGGGGCGGGGGGGGGGGTTGGGGGGGTTGTGTGGGGTGTGGGGGGT